>BGPR01042487.1:0-12115 GCA_013235015.1 Araneus ventricosus | reverse complement strand
GGGAGACGTCACTTTTTCCGCACGTTAACAACGGGAAAAGTGACGACTCCCAACCCAACCGGGGTACCAGAATAGACCCGTTAGACAGGCACAAATCTTCTAGTATTGCATAATAATCGTGCAGCTTGCTGTGCTACCAGGGTAGTTGTCAGTGGATTCAGTGCTACGATTAAACAAATCCATACACAAGTATCCTTTTCCGTAACACAGCTGAGTGATGGTCAGTCCAGCTCGCCAACCAATGCTCGATTGCATCGGTTTTCGGCAGTTGCGCAAGTGGCGTTCTTCAAACGAGTGATTAAAGCGGCCTGCTTGGCATGAAAGGGAGGGGATGTCGCAAGATAGCGTTAGATTCTTATCGCCAACACAATGTCGGCGGACACACAATATGCACCTCTGCTTTCCATTCACTGCGCAAGTGATGGGGGAAGAGATAATCTGGCATGGAGAGAAAGGATGGAGATTGCGCCACACCGCTTTTCTTTGGGTACGGTGCTCTCTCTTTTTTTTGCGAGCTCCGTTGATCAGTGGCCATAGAAAAAAAAAACCGTGATTGGAGAATCAAACCTCTGTTTGTGTCTAAAGTGTTTGAGAAAAGTATCAGCTAAATTGAAGTCATGGTCAGGCCGCCATTTGTGAAGTCCGACTAAGTTCGGTCCATGTTGTTGCCCAAAAACCATTTAAGCGTCACTTTGAAATTCAAAAAATTAGCTTTTAAATGTACCGATTTTATTTTGGTGAGGATGTTCTCTAATTTTAGCAAATTTTAAAATATTCGAAGCGCAATTTTGTAGTAGTGCTTTTGCCTTATAAAACCGCATGCAGCAAAAATAGGAAGATTGTTAGGCCGAGTGGTATGGTTTCGGATTCGGGCCCGGAGGGTCCAGGTTCGAACACTGATTCCATTGCATATCCACCGTATATGTGGGTCTGGAGCACTCTAAAACTGACGTCGTGGATCAAACGCCCTCCCGCGAATTTGGTGCATACACAACCCACCCCGACTCAGCCTACATTACTGGATTTAAGGCAAAAAGAACTTTCACAAATGGCGGCTTGACCATGACTTTAATTGCGCTGATACTTTGTTCAAGCACTTTACTCAAGACACAAACAGCTGGTATGGTGCGGAAGTTTGGAGAGGGGGTGGCAGTTCAGGTGTCATCCTCGTCATTTGACCGCAGTTCAAAATAATGAGGTGTGTCCCAAATTAGCCCTCGTGTTGTTTCAAAACGGGACGTTCATTTAACTATACTAAACCCCATTGGCACATTGCGGGTTAAACATCTACCGGGGTGAAATATCCTATAGTTGGTGCGGTATGAAATTTAGGAGAGTGGGATTCTGACGCAGATTGCACCCTCGTCGTGTAATAATGTTTCAGATTTGTCTACCTTGTCTCCTTCGCCATGTAACTGCAAAAGGTAATATTAAGGTAATAAAATCAGTGGCGACGAGTCGGGGGTGGGGGCTATTGCCCCTCTTACTTTTTGCGGGAAAAATTCAATTTTCATTTTATTTTAGCTACCTAAAACTAAGAATTATATAGAAAAAAAAGCAATAGTGTCCAGGAATGTTAGATAATTTTGTAACTAAATTTTTAAATTTTGTTGTCTACTCCCTATATTCCCGGGTACTTTTAGATGTCTATAAATGTTTTTCCGACTCACTTTTTCCACACAGTCGCCTCCACTGAACAAAATCGTAAGAAAACCCATGGATATTATGCGAAACTTTAAAAAAAATTAAATCTTGTTGTTTATCTGTATTTTTTTATCATTTATTTCGTTTGATCTCTTCTATAATCTATTTAACACTCAGAAATTCATATATAACTCTGACAGTACTCTTCATTTCCAAGATAAATGGTGAAAAGAAAGAGCAAAGATGGAGATGGAGGGGTCCGTTTTAGTGTGCGATATCCAGTCGTGTGATTAAATGCTTCATCATTGTTACGTGTTTTATCTTTTTATGACTAATCGCTCTGTCAGATCCGGTCTATAATTGATAGTCCGAAGATGGAAGAACCATCGCGGAAATTTCTCACAATCCATCATGGGCAAATACTTCGCTGTAACTCAAGACTCTGCCTGGGTGGATACTTTGTCGCTCTCTCTTCAAACGGACCGACTCCTCTTTTCTCTGTCTCAATGCAATCGTGATGCGGAAAACAAAGAACGGTGGGAAGGTTTCATTTCGTCTGAATAAATATGGTATTTCTTATCATTTTGGTGTATTCCCAGATTAACGGGGGAGGGGGGGGGGGGGTGTCGAATAAACTACCATTCTTGTGGGATTTGGATAGCGGAGATGCAGTAGGGGAAATTATCATGAATCAAGACGCATCGGCCGATGAGAAATTTCCATCTGTTTGTTTTATCGAGAAGCAGTACTCTTAAATTATTGTTTCTGACATTCGTCAAATTAATTTCTTTTGTTGTTAATTTTTCAGGTTATTTTAAAAGAAACGTTCATTTTTTTTCCTTTACAAATTGTTTTATACTTTTTAGCTAGTTTAATGTTAACAACTCAAAGGTTTTTTCGGTCAGGTTTTCCTAGGTTGTACTTTTTGAAATTGTAAAAATAAGTTTGTAGTTACTACCACGTATTAACAAACTCTTTTATTAATTCTCAAACTTCTTATATACATTACTAGCAGTACGCGCACGGCGTTGCCCGTGGAATCAGGACTTCAGCAAAATAATAGTAAAAAAATCGCCCACAATGACATTAAAAAGTTTTGAAAACAAAATCAAAATAAAAGATACACATTATTGATTTTCCCGCTTATTTTTTTTCGCGATAATGGCATTTTATTTGTAGAAAAGTTAATCCAAAACAATATTAAAAAATTGTAACGTGAAAATTATTATACTGCAAACAAAGTATGCGAGATGAATAAATAGGTTAAGATAGTGCCGAAAATAATAATCAGTCATTCAGTTCAAGGTTATGACGTCACCTCCCCTTTAACCAATCAAATAGCCAGCTGCGTTCCGGAAAAGTGTCGCTGGAGGAAACTCGCTCGAGGAAAATAACTTTCATCTGCCCAGGAAAAAATTAATTAAAAAAAAAACGAGAAAAGATATTTTAACCGTTCTTGTTTTAAATCCGACAGAACCGTTCTAGTTATAAGCTGAAAAAAATTGAAAATAATAGTGTTATTAGAAAGTCGGATGCAACAAATTTAAAAACAAAAATGACATTTCTATGGCAAAACTGGCTATTTTTAAAAAAATTCTCAAAATTCAGTAAATTACGTTAGAAATTCAAAACTAACTTCATTAGAATGGAAATCGCTTGCTTTTTCCGATGGTGTATCTATGTTTGTCGTATAATTATTCGAAACCATTCTATTGAGAAATTAGTGCTAAAAACCAACCAAAACAACACAAAACATTAAATAAAAAAAATTTCTAGATTAAATTTTAAAATTTCGGCTTCGAGGTGCATTCAGTCACCATTACGACTACCTGTGTGCCAAATTTCATGGCTGTAAGTGCGATCGATTCGTCTGGACATCGCAGACAAACACACATACACAAGCATTGCCTTTTATAAGTATTGATATGAAACAGTTCTGATAAGAGCATTCGCAAATGCTATACATTGTCGCTGTTTTCTCTGCATTGTCCCAATGATTCTTTAAGGGTTTTCTTAAACTTTCTTTCTCAACAACGCGAAACTTTCCGACATAATTTACAGTGCTATTTTTTTTTCCTTCATGAAAATGCATGGAATTTTCTCACATCTCTCTTGAAGTGCCTAGGAATATGGAACTGTCTTTTTTTTTCTCAAAATAACTTCTTAAGTCATAAAAGATTACCTCACGATAACGACCTTCAACATAACACCACAGCATACCCCCGAACTCGGAGCCTAGACGTCTCCCTGTCGGTTGGATGGGTATGTGTGAAACTTTATTGAAAAGCATAAGCAAAAAAAAGTTACGTCAAGAGATATAAAAAACACATAAAAGGGAACTTAACTATACATAAACGGAGAAGAATATAATGGTAAAATGGATACAAATGAAAATTAATACACTTCTATAATTATATTATGAATTGTTTTATAATCAGATACTTGATATTTAATTATGACACATAAAAACAGGGACAAGCACATAACAATAAAAGGCTAGGTTTCAATAAGATTAATAACTTATTGATTGATACTCGATACTGGAGCAATTTTATACAATCAAACTTTTAATAATATGATATTTTTTTGTATATTATATTTAGGATTGTTTCATAATCAATTACTTGTTGAAAAATACTGGTATGCTCGATTCTGGGACAATAATATACAAACCAACTTTTAATATTATTACATTATTTAATTATAATAATATTATATTTGGGATTGTTTTATAATCAAAAACTTGTTATTTTACTATAACACACATAATTAATCATAAGCATATTTAATATTGACAAAAGCATGACTTCAATTTATTTATTGTTATATCAGTGTATGATATCAGATGAGTGGCAACAGTCAGATGTTGACTTACTTTGAATTTAATTTAAAATGAGATATGAGTACGAGTACGAGTACGGTTGAACGCAGGTACGGAATGCAATAGTTGTTTTTTTAATGTTGTAGCGGTTACAATCAACTGCCTTCTCCTTTCTATGGTAGGTGGCGCTACTGGAGCCATCTTTTCCCATGATGCCTCTCTGTCATTCTAGTCTGTGTGCTTGTCTCGTGATGTTGTTCTCTGTTCTTGTATGTGCTGTGAAACGTAGCCTAATGAAAAATGGTTCCTAAAATTGACTGGATTCTTCAGCAGCACTACACACAAACTTGAGTCTCGTCCCTCTATAATGTTCTAATAAGTGTTTGTTTAGTCTTAGAAGAAGTATTATGAATGTCAATCAAAAAGCCAACACAGTCATATACACAAAACATTAATAGGCTAGTTTTCAATTGATCAATTATTTGAAGCATTTGCATCGTGAAAATTGGCTCTAATCCGAATTTTGACACCCTTTATTGAAAAAATTAATTGATTTAATTAAAAAATGAAAAACGCGTTCAATTTTCTGTCACCCGCTCGGTTAACAGAGACGTCGGTTGATAGAGGCCCGGATAATCAATCCTCTACTGTCTTTCCAATGTTAAACGTGACAAGGTGGACTAAGAAAAAAATACAGTGATCTCTATCACCCCCAACAAATTTTTGCGGAAAAGATTAAATTTTTATTTCATTTTATCTGCCTAAAAATAGAATATATGTATGTGATATTTTAATTTTTTAACTTTCTTAAATCATTTTTAACGACACCTCATTTTAGTTACTTCTACTTCCATCGTAATAAGCGCACTACAACTTTCGTTTCGAGTCACGAGTCTTTTCCGGGAAAATTCCCTTCTCTGGGTACTTCGTGCGCATTCCTGTCCGCCCTTTTTCACTCCAACATGTGAACGAATAACAGCGTCGCGCCGCTTCGCGCGTTACCTTTTTTAAGTCTGGTCATGGATACTCGTATAATACGATTATTTTAACTATTGCAAAGTAACATTCTATTGTCTACGATGGAATAAATGAAGATTTAACAACTGCTGTATGTTTCTTTACAAAATGGACTACATTTCACTCTTAAAGCCTGATCTTTCATGTATATGTGGCGTGTAGTTGCAAATGTGGCCGTCTCCACTTTTGAAAGACACGTTTTTTCAAAAATTATAGGTTCATTTGACCTTCTTCATGCTTCGCCAACATAAATTGCAGACTAGAATACGTCGCGAAAACGCTTCGAATGTCATGCAGTTTATTTTTTGACTCTCATTTTGACAGAAAATCCACTATAAACCATCTATAAACTCTTCTTATTTGGAGATACCACTTTTTCAGCTACACGACACATATATAAAAAACAATAGTGTCCGGAGAAGTCAGCTAATTTTGTAGCTAAATTTTCAAATTTTATTGTCTACTCCCTATACTCCGGGATACTTTTTTAAGTGTCTGTAAATTTCTTGCTCTCCAATCCAAGTCACTGCATATGGGTGTCAGAATTTAGAATTATATTTTGAAATATTTTTTATATAAAGTATAATTGTCCGTATAATTTTGTATATTTTATACAATGAATATTTATTTTGCTGTTAAAATATGCTTTTTAAATGGACTTACCTTAATCCAGCGTTTTCGTTTATCCGGCAGTCCTCTGTTCTGACATCTACCGGATTATTGAGAGCTTACTGTATTTGATTTTATTAATGAAATAATGAATATTAATATCAAGCCTACTGTTAAATCATTTCATAATTGTTATTTATTCATTATACGACTGATAAATGTGATTATAGTTGGTCTACCAAGCATATTCTATCACTGGTAGTAATATCTATAAAATATATTCTATAACTGGTGCCATTTACATTGCTACGCTGCCTCTTTCATGTTTTCCGAATGTAATGAATATGGAATTCGAAAAATTAGTATAGGAGACTATGCATGGATACAAACATCATATGCCAAACAAAATTGCTGGAAAAATCTGAAAAAGGGGTGGAAAAAAATCCGACTATTGAAAACATCGTTTCTTATCTACTGGGCAAACTCGAGTTGAAGACGGGAGTAATTTTTTTCCACTTCCTCTCCTCAAACCGGCTGCAACTGGTTCTCACTACGCGCGGCGGACTCACTGTGTGACGTCGCTCTTCGCACAAAACAGCAACTGGCGATATGTGATGGATAATTCCTTCCCCTCCCCTCTACATTGCTTGCGACGCGTTTAGCAATGGCACACTGCCCCGGTTTTCGTGGGGATGAGGTTGGGACAAAAAAAAAAAAAAGGGTTGAAGTCGACTGGAGTTGAGGAGTAGGAACGCTGCTGCCGGAATGAGTCCAGTTTAATCAAGAGATTATGTAAGACGGAGGAAAAAGGACGTGTGTAATCTTGCACTTTTTTCTATTCGAGGGAGGCCTTTTGATGTTTTCTTTTTAATTGGAAGTATTAATAGAGAGTCTGATACAAGTTTGGTGATTTTATCGTTAGGAAATAATGCTTATGTTTTATTAGCAACGAACCAAATATTTTCATTAAATCGCATGCTTATGGCAAGGAATGTTATATTATCTAGAATTCTATAACTTCTTCACTAATGAGAGTTTTTTTTTTTTTTAAATATAAGTGATATTTGTCTTCCGTCAAAATACAGGGTGTTCATTAATTATTGTCGGGGTTTCCGTACCTCATAACTTTCGAATAAAAAATATTACGCAAAAACCGATTACGTATTCGTAAATTACAACTCAAAGAATTTTACGTGGCAACAATGCGATCTTAGCGCATTTGCAGTCTGGGTAATTATGACGTCATAAATAAAAATGGCGACCGTGCAAGAAAAAGCAATGTGTGTAGTGTGGTTTTTCGAAACTAAATTTGGTTTGGGGATTTGTCAAGAACATTGTGTACAAGACCCCTGTGCCCTCCCTTGATGAACTGAAGCGCAGAATTGTTACTGCGATCCAAAATGTTACCCCACAAATGCTGGAGAACACTTGGAGGGAAATCGAATTTCGTCTCGATGTGTTACGAGCCACGAAGGGCAGCCATGTGCAAATTCACTAATCTTTTTAATATCATTAATGAAATTCTTTGAATTGTAATTTACGAATACGTAATCGGTTTTTGCGTAATATTTTTTATTCGAAAGTTATGAGGTACGGAAATCCCGACAATAATTAATGAACACCCTGTATATCAGACCCTAATAGCGTAAGATGCTGTGTAGCATTATTACGATATCTTCACAATATTGAACGGCGTACAGAATATCAAACAATGTTGTAGAAATATCGTACAGTCAGATTATACGTACTTGTATTTTATTTAATTTAACGAGCATAGACCACCCAGCTATAACTAATTATTAATATCTTCTTGTAAATTATAGTATGTTTTATCATGAAAACCATCTTAAGCTCAGCTGTTAGCTGATTGGTGGATGGGATTTAATGATAATATCCTTAGGATGGGAATTTAAAAATAATGAAATCAAGTTTCATAGTACACTTTCTGAATTGCTACGTCATTTATTGTTCAACAATTTTCAACCACTGTGGAATCCATGTTATCCCTTCCCATGTACTTCAGTGATCGAAATCTAGCCGTTTTAATTAACTTTGTTTAAAGTGTTAGCTAAGCAGAAAACTCTCTGTGAAGTGATACGAAAACATTTGTTTTAATGTTATTGAAAAATAATAAGAATAAAAAATTTAAATACACTTTGATTAGTGCACTGAAAAGTAAAAAAAAAATTATCAAAAATGTGGAGATCAAAACAAAAATCGTAAAAGCGATGTTCAGTGTTAATTGGAATTTTAATCTCATTCAGAGTATATTTTAATTTTTAATTGAATTCTCATGAATTTCATTTCTTCCGATATTCACTGTCGTTTAATTTCCTTACTATATTGTTTTCAGCGCCTCACGCTTTTACGATTTTTGTTTTGACTTCTACTTTTTGGTTTTACTTTTAAAAGCGTGGGATTTATAAGTTTGAAACGACGAAATCCGGGACATTTAATTCAAATGCGGGGCAATTTTTCTTTCCTGTACTATTTTTAGGACAGCCAAAGAGTTGTAAATCGGGAATTTCTCAGTTAATCCGGAATTTCTGGTCACTCGACAAGTATATCAAAAACTGGAAAGGAGATTCATTTTAACTTTATTTTTATTCTATATTAACTATTTTGAACTAACTGTTTTTTAAATTTAAATCTAAATAATCTTTTTTTTTTTTTTTTTTAATATGAGCGATTTGCTTACAAGTAAAATCCGGGACAATTATGTTGTTGCAGCATGGCCAAAACTCGCCCTAGCGCCATAAAACCCAAAGTCACTCACCCGGGACAGACAATTCGGGATATATAATTCAATTCTTGTATTGGTCTGACTAATCAGAGACGGTTGGTTACCTTATCAGTGACTTTAGTTTTTCTGTGATTGCTCTTACAAATCCTTTTGTAGCTATTTTATACTAAACATTACTTTTTTTAAATTTTTTATACAAGCAACAGTGTATTCCATTCGTTCGGAAATGAGTTGACAGAGATACCCATCCAATCAGGGCCGGACTATCAAATGCGCAACGTAGGCAACTGCCTAGGGGCCCGCAACTGTGGGGACCCTAAATGCCTCGTGTTCTTTGTTGTTGTTGTTGTTGTTATTTTCAAGATAATTTAATTTTGATTTATTTTACAAGAGCCGTGTACCCAAATTTATTCAAATTGAAATGAAGTATTCTTTAAGTTTCAGAACATTATTCTTAAGATTTTTTTTTTTTTCATGCTTTCAAATTCCAGGTCAGTGTGATCCAGCTTGTTTTGCAACTTGTTGACTGACTCAACAGTCCTGGCAAACTGTATATTAGAGTATTTGGGTAGTGGGAAAAAAATGTAGTTTGTTAACCATTTTTAAAAATTACTTTTAAATATAAATTTTACATTTTTTTTTATTTGCGAGGTACTGAAGTTAGGAAGGGGCGACCTCGAAGCTTATGTTGCCTGTAGGTCCCTACTGGGTTTAATCCGACCCTGCATCCATTTCTGAAATCGAACTACGAATACCTAATTCATCCGTAGAATTCGCGTACGTCAGGAAGCCAGAAAAACGAAATGGAAACTTTTAAACAGAGGTTTCATTTCCCCCTCCCATTTTGGCTCGGAGCCAGAGAAACTGGATTTGACAGGGAAAATTCAACGCTTTTGAAAATAAAAATCTTGTATCGTCTGCAATGGGGCAGGACTTTAAACCTGTCCTTCCCGAAAGTTCCTTTGCACGTGGGGAAACATTCGCCTAGTGCTCCGTTTTTGAACATACAAACATTCTCTACTGTTAGAGGTGTTATTTTTCTTCTTCTTTGGTTATCGCTGCGTATGTTTGGCTAAAGTGACTCGAAATTCATGTTACAAAGTGTTATTTGAATGTGGAATGAAATATTATGTTTACCTTTACGATATGCACAAATTTAAATACAGGGTGTTTGGAATTTAAGTGTCGCTACTCAGATATGGTCAGGTGGTGGGGCTAGATTACGCTCTATAGGGGTCCTGAGGCAATGTAAGTTTTGTCTCCCTTCCCCCTCCCCAAATCTGATATATTTTTTTATCGATTTTAATATAATATCTGTATATGCAATTTTTTTAGTAACATATATTGCAATAAATTAACTGACAAACATTAAAGTTACCTTCAAGAGAGTTTCAGTATCCCGCGTACGAAAAAAATTAAATATAAATTTAAAAATCGTTTTTTCTCAAAATGGTTTTTTAAAAAATTGTAACGCTTTTTGGCGTATTCTAAATGCTCATTTACAAGTTTTGCCAGGGCTGTTGACTTGCGAGTCAGTCAGCCAACTACAAAAAATATTGGACTTCATTGATATCTTCAAGCGCAGTTCAAAACATGAAGAACAAATTCATATACACTATTAAAATTCGAGAGTAATCAAATGTATTAAGTATGTAAGGCTATCTTCTCACGAAACGCTGAACGCAGAAACGCGCCGAAAGTACCAAAAGATGGGAAATAATCCAAGCAATCCATTTTCACCATTTAAACTCCGAAATTACAATGAGTTAAAACGATATTAATTAAAAAAGCCAAAATGAATGAATCTATAGTGCTGACATATATCGTGCAGAGGCTCCTTGCCGATTTTCTTTTTTTATCCCCCCCCCATTATTAATCATTCACTTCCAGTGTTCTTGCATTTTTTTTTATTTATCTATTTCTCTTCATCTTTTTGAACCGTAGTAACGGAAGCTGGTTTGTATAAAAGGTTTTTTCCTTTCTTGCGAACTTCCGTGTTTTGATTTATAAACATCGGAAAAAATCGTTTTCTTGCATTTTTCTTTCTTATTTTCGTCTTATGGTGTTTTATTTCGCCACGTTACTGTTGTAAGGTAATAAAAAGATTAAATTTTATAGGATTTTTAGGTTTGCTGGGGAAAATAAGTGACAATATTTATTGAAAAAAAACGGAGGCGTGCATATGAAAAAATATGGATCCCAAGAGCTCACTTCTCTCCGCCAGGGAATGACGCATTATTCGAGATAGCCCGTGCAACTCCGGGCTACGCAGCTAGTAAGAACAATGCTCTGAAATTTGAACGATACTTGATTTTTAACTTGAATATGTTCGAGTGCATGACCCTTGTAAATCAAACGAAAACCCAAAATTAGATTATCGTGAAACTATCTCAAATAAATCTCGATGCCTCGTTGACCTCCTCCCCGCTCCCAAAGTTGCGGAGTCTCTAAGCAGTTGCCTATTTGAGAATCCAGCCCTGATTCAGGGTACTGTAGAAGGGGGAAAAAACGTGATCATAGATCGCCAAATATCGTAGGTATGCATTTATAGAGAAAAGGAATGACGCGAAAAATCTTAAGAACAAATTAGGATGAAAAGAAACTTCTGATAAAAATGGTTTTTTTTTTTTTAAACTTTCGAACTCTTTATTTATCAATGTTTATTTTCTTATTTTGCTTGCTACTAGATGTCCCTGATAAGCTGGGATAATCTCGAATTCTGGTTGCTTGTCGCGGATTGAAAAAAACTATCACAGATTTGTACAGAAATTTTATTCTGTGTCCCAAACAGTCCCGAATTTTACGTCTAACTAGATAGCTCATATTAAAAAAATAATAACTAGATTTAATTTTTTTAAATGTTAGGTAACAAAGATAATTTTAGATTAACAATTTTTTCCGTGTTTATTAAGTGACTAGATGTCCCAGATTAGACGGGACAACTAGAAAACTGGATCACCCCCCGCCCTACCTTAGCATCCGGGTCATCTGAATGACAGCCGCTGCAATGGCTCGAGTACTGAAGCCAAAGTCCTAGTAGCCATCACCGGCCACGGCCCTAACCCTCCCGTAGGAGGAACATACTATCACTGGTGAAGTGACCCAATTCCCACCATTAATATAACTCCAGACCAAGCGAGCTCCTGCTTACGTATCCGGCGGTTTCTCATCCGTCAATTCGCTGTCCCCCCCCCCCCCCGGGGGGATATCCCGGGACAATCCCGCTTTTCAACTGTTTACCCCATATTGAAGAAATGTCCCAGATTTGAGTTAAATATCTC
>BGPR01042486.1:0-13242 GCA_013235015.1 Araneus ventricosus | reverse complement strand
CCAATCTTTAGATTTATGTTCTCTTGTTGTAGCATTACGTTAATTCATTTTGTCTGTCTGTTTCTTGTTCTTCTCTTGGCCACGTTGTGCCATTACTGCCAATCGGCTATTTTGTTCTTCTGTTTCGGCTCTTTCTCTCCTGCTCCACAAGCAGCTATATCTGATAATCTGGCTATTTTGTTCTGTTTCCTTCCGCTCTTCTGTCCTGAATACGTTGTGCCATAGTTAACAATCGGCGGCTTCTTTTCTTCTAGTTTCAACTACTCTCCTTTCACGTTTTCAATTGCTCCCCGTCTACTGGTAACATCCTGTAATTCCTCTTTTTTCTTTTTATATCGAAAAAAGCGAGAATTGAACAAGCAAAAATAGTAATCTCCAAAAAAATATCATTTAAACAGAAGCTTCTACAAATATTTAAACTGATCAATGAATAATGATTAAAATCACTAACATAACTAATCTACATCTTTCGGAATATAACTTTACAGAAACTAAACACCTCTTTTAATTTCGTTAAAATTATTGGTTGGACGTTATATCACGGGATAAAAAAAGAATTTATACACTTTCAACAATACATTTTTTTTATTTCTGTCAGCGTCATCTTTTTATTGTTGTTGTAACAATGTTCTTTAAAGTAAACGACTTCAACAGTAAAATATATTTTGAATTGCGCTGTAACAATGAAAAGTATTGTTGTAAAGTATCCGAAACAATGAAAAGCATTGTTGTCAATAAGTTTTTAATTAATATCTTTTTCACTAATTAAAATTTCGATATTTAAATGGCCGAAATGGCTTCCCTGGGTTATTCCCCATCTTTTGGTACCTTCCGCGCGCTTCTCCGTTCGGCGGTTCGTGAGAAGATAGAGAGACATACATACATACATACATACGTTTGTTTACCTTCGAATTTTAATAGAGTAGATTATTCATATATTTCAGATTAATTTCCGTTTTTCAATAGAAAGTAGTAAATTACGTCAGTGGTATATCATGCGCGTGATATAGTTTGGACGCCACGATGCATCTCGTTATTTATTGCAATCGTGATGATATAATTTGATGATATTTTTTGGCAACGTTTGAAAAGCAGAGAAGTGCTTTGTTTTGAAACTAGATTTTCTATCTATCTAGATTATATCTACTAGATTTTTAAGATTTTTTTAGACCAAGAGGTTTTTTTGAATAAAGAAATTTGTAAATAATATGTAAATAAAAAAATATATTTCCTGTCATAAAACATATGTTTATTTTATTTGTTTTCAATCAATGTTAAACATTTCTCTCGCATATATATCTATTTAAACACGTCATTTTTGACGGGAAATCTCTCGAATGAAGAGGCAATTTGCACCTGCCATACCATGACGGGTTATTTTTCTAGTTATATTAATAAAAAAAAACTTAATAAAACGAAAGTGAAGAAGAAAAATTTTGAAATGTCTTTATCAGTGGTGGCTCGTCAACTCAGAAACAAGCAGTGCTGCAAAAGAAAACCCTCAAAACAATGTGTTCAAAATAGAAATTTATAAAACAGTTTTACTTCTAAATAGCCCCCAAATTTTAATTGTAATTATCTGAATTGCATTTTAGAAAATTATCGACGCATCTTTTTTCCACGAGCGATTTCTAATAAAAGAAAACGAATGCTTATTAAAGTAGATGAGTTGCCGCCGGGCCTCTGGAAAACGGAACCAAAATCAAATAACGGCGAACGAGAAACAAGTGAAGAAAAAAAATCAAGAGAGCGAAGGCTATCCTCTGGTGGGAGGGAGAAAAAGAAAAAGGCTTCGTCTTCCGAAGCGTCGCGCAGAGAGCAAATTTTGATGCTGTTTCCCGAGCAGCTCCGACTTGTGTTTCCGCTTTTCTTTTCCTCCATTTTCCTTGCTGATGGAACTTTTTCAATGAGAAAGAATAACCTAATAGGATTTTTTAAAAAAACTTGAAAGACGAACTTTAAAAATAATTACAGGGGTGCTGCAGCTC
This sequence comes from Araneus ventricosus, assembly GCA_013235015.1. NCBI lineage: Eukaryota > Metazoa > Arthropoda > Arachnida > Araneae > Araneidae > Araneus > Araneus ventricosus. The sequence continues at coordinate 11,254 of BGPR01042486.1, read as the reverse complement.
TGCAGCCCTAATGGACGAGCCGCCACTGGTTATAACACGTTCAAGCCGGCGCTGCAATTTATGTTTCTCTCCCAAGGGCGGCTACTTCTAGAGCTCTTTGCTTTATCGGGCGGTGCCGAACTAAAGTGAAAAATTAAATTTTACCGCAATGGTAACCATTGCTACTCTTTATTTTTTTACCACTATTTCTGTCATGTTTTTGCGAGCACTTTGTTTGAAATATTTTTAAAAATTGCATAGAAATAGTCTTTATGATATTGAATTGTTATGTTTATATTATCGAATTTATTATATAAGTTATGTTTATAGATATGAGTTGAAATAAAATATATCCTACTTTTTCAATTAATTGCGTTAAATTTCCTATATTTTAATTTTTAACTATATGAAAAAAATTTCCAGTTACTAAACGACTAAATTGTTGGTGTTACGCGCCGCCTGATGGTACGTATCAGTGCGAGCCATCGGTGGTATGCGCCAGCGTGAACGTGTTAATCTGCTTTGCAATGAAGAAATTCTTTTCTTGCTAGTGCTAAATGAAGTGGTACTACGATTTTTTTTTTCAATTTGATTATAGTAAATGAAAATATATCGTTCTTATAATAAATTACTAATTGTACAAGAAACTAATTCAATTAAAATAAGTAAAACTGATTTCAGACTCATTATAGAGTCCAGCGGAGCTGAGAGTTTCCAACAAAAGATAAAAATTTCAAAATTGCGCTGTTGTTAATTTTGACATTATTCAGCTAAAATCTAAATTTAATACACTGCGTCATTTTAAATGTCATTTGTGAAGTTTTTCCGTGTCTCTTGGATTTAGTATTATAACGTTTATTGCTTAATTGTTGAAGTTGGTGTTTCATATTCAAACTAAAAATTATGTATACTCTTGTTTTTTCTCTCTAAAAATCTTCAAAAAAAAAAAAAACCCGTATCGTTAGTAACTGTTCGTTAAAAAATTCTTTCAAAAAAAAGCATAGAATAATAGCAGAAAAAACAGGTCCATTTTATGCCCCAAATACATTGGCCTCCAAAAGTTTAGTTACAACCTGTTTTTTTTAAGCTCACCACTAATTGAATGCAAATAAAGTTAACAAATACACTATATGCCCAAAAGTATCCAGACACTTTCAGGTTTTCACATTTTTTAGAATTTCTCCGGAAAGGTTTAACTGACTGTCTTTAAACTTTGCCCATGTGAGTAATAGACAGTAACTCGCATTTTACATTGACGATTCGGTCCTGAGGGCAATTAGGGGACCGCCTACAAACTGATGAAGATAAAAACTTTTTTGGCCCACCCCGCTTCACAGAAAACTGATAAGACGAAACTTTTAGAAATGATTATATTTGATGGGCATAATATTTACAGGAATTTTTGTAATCTCATCACAAATATTTGGGAAGATATAAAGGTTTTCTTAAAAAATCTAAAATTTCCCGCCTGTTTTTTTGCTTATAACATGCAGAGTTTTCTGTTATATTATACGAAACTTACAGAAAAAATGACAATATGCTAGAGAAGCATTTTGTAAAAATTTCGATTACAATTTTTGAATATTACAGGAAATAAGAGCATTTTTAGTAAATAAAGTTTTATTGCGCATGCGCGAAACATAGCATAATTTTTATGTATGGCAACTTATATATAAACAAAATTCAGTTCAATATCCTTAGTATTCATATCGGCATTACAACGAGTAGAATTTTAGCTCCTATCGAAGAGAAGCTAAAATATGAGGGGTTGTTCACAAATTGATATTTTTAAAAATTTCTTTGAATAGTTATATTGAATTGTATAGTGGTTAGAATTTGCTGAATATCCATGACACTTATCAATTACATGCATAACTTAAATTCCAGCTAATTTGGCACTATAAATAACAAAAATTTTATTACTTTAATTATATGATTTACATGATTATTAACAAGTTACATATTGTTACAATTTTACGGCCAAACGATATTTTTAAATATATTTCTTTTATGGCCAAACGTTTTATTTATATATAATTTATTTCTTTTCTTAAAATATTTTAATAATTCTACAAATATATTTTTTTATTCGTTACAAATATTACAAGTGTTCATGGGTATTCAGCAAATTCTAACACTATACAATTCAAAGTTATAAATTTAAAAAATATCAATTTGTGAACAACCCCTCATATTTTAGATTCTCTTCGATAGGAACTAAAATTCTGCTCGTTGTAATGTCGATATCTTTCTGAATACTAAGGATATTGAACTGAATTTTTTTAAATATAAGTTGCCTATATATCTGGCTTTAAAGTTGTGGAAGAAAAATTATGCTATGTTTCGCGCATGCGCAGTAAAGCTTTATTTACTAAAAATGCTCATATTTCCTGTAATATTGAAAAACTGTATTCGAAATTTTTACAAAATGCTTCTCTAGCATATTGTCATTTTTTCTGTAAGTTTCGTATAATATAACAGAAAACTCTGCATGTTATAAGCAAAAAAACAGGCGGGAAGTTTTAGATTTTTTTAAGAAAACTTTTATATCTTCCCAAATATTTGTGCTGAGTTTACGAAAAATCCTGTAAATATTATGCCATTAAACCTAACCATTTCTAAAAGTTTCATCTTGTTATCAGTATTCTGTGAAGCGGGGTGGGCCAAAAAAGTTTTTATCTTCATCAGTTTGTAGACGGTCCCCTAATTGCCCCCATGACCGAATCTTCAATGTAAAATGTGAGTTACAGTCTATTCTTCACATGGTCGAAGTTTAAAGGCAGTCAGTTAAACCTTTACGGAGAAATTCTAAAAAAATGTGAAAATCTGAAAGTGTCCGGATACTTTCGGCCATATATAGTGTATGATTCATATGAAGAATGCTGGATAACATTAATTAAATTAAATGAAAGAATCTTATCTATAACTTATTTTTGAAAGAAATGGGTATTTTTATAGAATCGAGATAAAAGTATTGAATATTTTGCTTTTGTAATTTGTAAACCATTTCTACCCAGATAGCAATTTTAGTTTGCAGCAAACTTGCACTGCAAATCTCCAAACTTGCAGCAAGGTTGACACGACAAGAGTGCAAGCTTGCAGAAGCGACGAAGTCACCACGCGACGAACTTGCAGCAAGCTTGCCACGTCAAACTCATTGCAAACATAGCAAAAACAGAGTACAAAAAAAACCTCGGATTAGAACTCGCGACCTACCGCTTCCAAAGCGGACGCTTTAACACTCTGCCAGATAAACTCTGAGTGGAGAAAATAGATTTCACTAATTCATCGCGCATACGATTTATTTTAAACTCTTTTCTTGATTTCATTAATTTTTTAAATTTTGTGTTGAGAACATGATTTGAAATCAAAAAGAGAGCGATTTTCGCTAATAACTACGTTTTGCTAGTAGAATAAATTATGAAATTACTTTTAAAATGGGACAAAATGTAAGTTATTATTTTTCAACAAACATATTGACTGTTTTTTAGGTTTAATTTTGTTTATAAACGTTAAAATTTCAACATTAAGAAAAAGGCGATACAGTTTTCTTTAAAGTGCGAGTTCTAAATTTAGTAAAAAGATGGAAAATGTTTCAAAATTTTTTTTATAAAAAAGTTAGTTTTTTCACAAATTATCATTGATTTATTGAATTAATAAAAAGAAGGACGGTCTAGGAGATGCTATTAAAAATCGGATGTTTTTTTAAAACAGAGACAAAGATAATTATCTCTTTGTGCTATCATCTTTGCATCAAGCTTGTTTTGCAAACTTACAGCAAGCTTGCATTGCAAGTAGGGGTGGCGATTCTGCATTGTTAGTTTGCCACAAGTTCGCTTCAAGCTTGACGCGTCAAATTTGCCATGGGAAGGTAATATCAAGTCAAAATCAAACTTGCTGCAAACTTACGTGCTATCTGGGTATGAATGCTTGCTAATCTTCAATTTTATATATGAAGATATTGTTAGTAATGTGTCAGAAAATACAGAGACTTATCCGATTCGTTAAGAAGATGGGCGATCGGGTGAAATGGGTTTGACATAAGCTAATGCTGCTGGAGGGCTCTGTTTCTCTCAGTGTGGTCTAAAGACTCTTGAATCAGTTTCTGTCGGAAAATTTAGTTTCGAGAAGACCTGTTCCAGATCGGCCACGTACAATAACCCCTGCAAACGATCGCTTTCTAGCACATTCCGTCCGAAGAAGGAGGGCCTCTACTGTGCCTCAGCACATTTCAGATCGTTTATCTGCAACAGGGATGAGAATACAGGTTACTACGGTGCGAAGAATGTCTTCACAATCAAGGATTGTATGTCCCTCTTAAAGAATATTAATAATTGCCCATTTATATTGGGTAAGAAAGCATGTTAGCTAAACAAGATAACAATGGGCTTCTGTATTCTTCACGGATGGCTACAGATTAACTCTGAAGAGTGATTCAGGTCGTGTGCTGATATGGGGAGAACAAGGCACCCAGATACTTCAATCTAATGTTGATGAAGAACACATTTATAGAGTAGGTGGAATCATGGTTTGGGCTGGAATCTCTCTGGGTGGTCTCGCTGACCTCCATGTGATCATTGGAGGAACTCAGACTGCTGTTAGATATAGAGACGAGATCCTCGATCCATATGTCAAACCATATACTAGTGCTATTGGTGAGGAATTCATAGTAATGGATGATATTGATCAACCTCACAGATTAAGGTTTTTCCAAGAATATTTTGAGGATCCGGGCTTGAAACGAATGAACTGTACAGTTCAATCTCCGGACCTTAATCCAATAGAGTTACTGGGAGTACCTAGGAAAACAGGTGTCTGCCTTCCCTAGCTGTCATGCCTCCAATGCATTACAATACTGCCTAGTACTAGCTATAATGCCGCCAATGCATTACAGCTAGAGGAGAACACATTCCTGATTAAAACTCATTTATTTATTTTTTAACAAATATTTTTCCTTTATTAGTTTTCTTCAACAGTGAACTTTTGTAAAAAAGGATGTAATAATTTAATTCTAAATTATTCTTGATGCTAAAATTAGGTAAAAATCAATAAATAATTGTTTAATGCGCAATTGCTTGAAGTTTCATGATTTTATGTTCATTTGTTTAAAAATTAGACAAAATAAAAACAGATTTTACAAAGAATTTTGAAGGCCAATGTAATTTAACATGTAGGAACATAGGCATATCGTCGCTTACTAAGCAACACCACCCATCTCGATTTTTTGCAATCTCAAAGAGGAAGAAAATACTCAAGTTTTCTCAACCAGTAACGAAAATTTCCGAATTTTTTTAGCATCCGATATGAATATGAGACTGCATGTTCCTACCAGATGTGAAAAAAAATTCAGAAATATTCGTTATTGGTTGCGAAAACTTGAGTATTTTCTTCCTCTTTGAAATTGCAAAAAATTGAGATAGGTGGTGTTGCTTGGTAAGCGACGATATTTTTTAAATGAAATCTTGTTCGTTTGGCTTTTTAAAAGTGAAAGCCTATTTTGTGCTGTAGAAAAGGATTTTATGTGATGTTTAAATGATTTAATAAATTATTTATTATTTAATTATATGCTTAAATACTGTCATTTGCACATTTATACCTCTGAATTTTTTTTTAGAAAAAGACTGTTCTTTAGCATGAAAATAAAGTTGTCTATTCACTTAACGTCACAGATCTAACATGTATATGCGCGTTCTCTTACACTTTTTTTCCTGCAAGATGTCCTAAAATTAAATTGTGCTGTGTATTTGAGGCGTTTCATATTAGCAAACTCAACTGATTATCAAATGTAGCTCTTCAAAATAAGCAACGAACAAAAGTTAAAGATGGAAGATATGCATATGAATTATACAAACGAAAGCGGAGTCATGCAAATTTTTAAACAGAAAAATGTAGCATTTTGTCGGAAAATGAACACTGAAACATCTCATTAAACTACATTTAATAATGACACTGCACAATATCGATCATTTTCTGGCTGACTTCCCCCTCTTTTAAACCGCTACTGCTTCAGTTTTATGAAGTTTTGTAAAATAAGTAGTATAAATTAGGTCAGTAATTTCTAATGCATTTCATTCTCTTCCTTTTATTCAGTATTTTCCCAATATTTTCCATTCTCTTTTAAGATTCTTTTAAACGCATAATTATGGTTATTATACGTTGTACATTGATTAAGTGTCAAACATTTTGAATTGACAATGTAGAACTTAAGTTAGCCTGTTCTAAAGTCTACGCTAAACCAACTAATAAAAGAAGTTCTTTTCTTGTTATTGCAATCTTGTGCTATTTAGAATCGTTTTTGTTTTCTTAGTAACTATCTACCTGAGTCACAGATGTGCATGTGCATACAGATGCTTTGCAGTTGTTTACAATCACCTCAAAAAATTATGTTAAAATGAAAACAAAAAAGCGCGTAGCAAAAAATAAAATAAATGCTCTTCAGTATTCTAAAGACAAAAAGTCAAGGTAAACCTTTTGTCTAATATTTGTAAACTGGCATTAATTATTTATATTTCATGATCCTCTGATTTATTAAACTGCTATATAATTTAGTTGTAAATTGTTTTAGCAATTAGTATTTATTTAGTATTATGAATTTTGTATGTATTTTTAAAGAAAAAAGTTATAAACGACCTTATTATCTGTCAGATTGTTCTAATTGCAAGTCAACTATTGATTGTAACTATAAATAGCTAGCTTTATTACCCGACTTCTTCCGGATTAGATTGAAATTCATCCTTTATACTTCATGAAATAGTTTTCTTAATTATTATTATGATTATACATCATAATTAATTAAGAAAACCATTTCATATCTGAAATACATTTAATGCATAATTCTTTGTATTTAATACCTATGCAATTTCATACCTCTTTTTATTCTATACCTCTACAGCAGTCTTGTTTTTTGAAGTTCCTTTAAATCCTGGTTTTCTTTGCCTTGGTCCGAAATAACCCGCTCATCTTTTTTTGGACGCTCCTTTTACAAAATTTTTGTTTTATTACACTCCATCGTAGCTTATGTATAGATGGAAATGCAAATAAATACTTGGTTAGATATTTTACGTTCACTTAAAAAAAAATTTATTTCAGAATCTGTCGTAATCCTTTCTCTCATTTAATTAAATATCTTTAGAAATAATTAATTTAAAAAATTGAAAATAGTACAGTTGACCTACAAATAAACCCTAGAATGACATGTGCAAATTTCACTTCGCTGCTGTTCACCATTTCGGAGTTCTTATGACAGACAGATAAACATAAGATATTTTCTGCTTTTTACAATAGACTTTTGTCTTTCTCTTTCCATAAAATTTTTTTTCTATTAAATATGCGTATAAAAGGATACTAGAATTTTTTGTTTTCATAGTCACCATGTAACTTTAAGCACATCTCTATATTACTTTTATGATTGTTAAACATGATAACAATATGCGCCAATTTGCAAATTTAGCGTACATTTTGAAGCTATATAAGGCATATTAGGGTATGAAAAATCACAACTTTGAACTTTGGTAAATTTGAGCCTACAGCCTACTCTCTAATGAAGTGATGACATTTGAACCACAGGGTCATATTTAACCCTACAAATGGGGAATTATTCTCATGTGATAACTTTCAACTCTCAGAAAAGAGCTTTCAAATGAAATAAACCGCACTTTTTAATATGCAATCGAAATGTTATCATTTGAAGGGGTTTTTTAGACCCGAGGAAATTTTTAAAAAGAATGTAAAAATAAAATTACTCTAGCGGCCAATGAAAATGCACCACCCTAGATTTTGTCATAATTTATTTACGGGGATGACGCAAGGCAAAAACGATGATAACTTAAAGGATGACGCGATAGCAAAAACGGTGATGCAATCTTGCGTTCCTATTACAAACCGATCAAAAGTCTTTTCAACAGTATCTTTTGTCTAATTTAAATTTATAATAACATATTTATAAAAAAAATATCAAGTGGTACGTTTTCATTGACCACTACTGCAGAATTAGCAACCTACTTTGAATCTGACGATAAAGAAATGAAAAAGTCGGAGCGACCGCTTGGTGAAATGTACCAGGATCACATATACGTCCAATCTTCCATAAAGCCAGGTCGTGAACTTGCTATTTTGAAGCTAAAACTCTGCCAACAAGTCACCGTGGCTTTGTAAAATGTATTAGTTTCTAATTGGTAACTGAATAAAAGCAAGTTCTATTTGAAATTGAAATATTCTTGTAACAACACCTCTGAATGAATGCATTTCATTTGTACTGAAAGATTACAGAAAATATCAGAGAATATATGATAAATACAGGATGTACATAAAAGAATATCCCAACCATGCAGGGCTATTAAAAGAAAACAAAACTAAGTGCAGCCTTGTTGTTCATCGGAAATCAAAAATAACAGTTGAAAGTTTAAATTTAACACAGTTATAAGTGTTCAATGTGAGCCCCGTCCAGAAGCACGAACGATATCGAGGCTGCGAGCGACACTAAACATACTGAAAAGAGTGTGGGATGAGTTATCGTACTGCCTCGATATCGTTCGTGTTTCTGGAGGGACTCACATTCAACACTTATAACTGTGTTAAATTTAAACTTTCAACTGTTACTTTTGATTTCCGATGAACAACACGGTTGCACTTTGTTTTGTTTTCTTTTAATAGCCCTTCAAAGTTGGGATATTCATTAATACACACTCTGTATAATATTTTCTATGAAATCAGTTCAAACTAAGTTCTTTAAAAATTATTTCACAAATTTCCTTTTAATTTTCAGTTTTAAATCAAGTTAAGCAGTATTCACAACATTCTACTTCTCAATTGCTCCCCAGGAATAAAAAGAAGAATAGGAAATCTAAACTGATGCAAAAGCTACTTAGTTTTCTATCCGATGGATTATCAGCTGCAGGTGTATCGCAAATAGCGAGAGCAAGATCAGGATGGAGGCGAATCTTCTGGACCGCGGTCATCACCACATTTGCTATACTGACCATCATGACGACAATCAGGGTGATTGATGAATATTTCAAGTATCCAAAAGCCTGGCAAACAAAGGTATTTTCACAGTACAGAAAAATCTGTCTTAACCACCGATAATTGTACCTCGCCTATTTACCTGCTGTCGTTTCGGAATGCTTTCTGTTGAAATTGAAGCATGCCATGCTTTTTCAATCTATTGGCCGCAATTAAATCCAGTGGAGGCTCGTGTAATGTAATCGTGAAGGTGCTGTAATTTCTAATCCTTCACTGCGTAGTGAGGCATATATGAATATCACTTACAATTTTTGTCTTTTTTCATTAAATTTGAGTATTTTAACATTTATTTATTAAACTTAAAAAATTTTTACTTCAAATAGGTATAGGTACGCATTTTAACTAATTAATTTTAACAGAAAATTTAAGCTCGAAATTTGTTTTCCAGTTCCTTTTTCTATATTCCTTACTACAGTTATAAAGATTCACACAGCTGCGGAGAAATAATAAAATGGCATTGTAGTGCAGGAAAAAAATAAATTTCTTATCAATTAACAATATAATATTCCATGGTACAACTAATATAAAAATAAGCATGAGTGAATGTTATTTATTAGTACTAGCTGATCCCACGCAGAGGATCTGCTTTCCGCTATACGTACAACATGCATCTTCGGCCAAATTGTCGCTTTTAAGCTCCTGATGCTTCAGTTTGCCAAAAATATAGCGCTCGTCAAATATCGCCAGGAAAGAAGTTGAGCCAGAATGGCGATTCAGCGCTCCGAAAAAATTCGCCAAGACAAAAAAGGCATCAAGCGGTGTGCGTATAACGGAAAAGAACTCAATATACAATATTCACAAAAGAAAGTTCCGTGATGTTCACCTCAAATTGTGAATTAACACGATTTTAACCTAGGCTGATTTGAACTATTTCAATGTCGAACTGAACGTTCTCTGGTTCGCCTAAGTCCGTCTGTTTCATTTCTAACTAATCTCTTTTGAATAATTTCATCCAAAGTTTCATTAAGAAATATTGTGAACTCAGCGTCTTTACTTATTTTTTTCGAGAAGTTGTTTTACACCCGAATGAATATAGTAGCAGGCTGTGCCTATGAAATTAAGCCTAACATGGAGGATGTTACCAGATTTATTTTGTAACTAAACCGATCGTTGCCAACAGCAAAAGGGAAATTAACCTCTTTAAATTTGCTTTCGATTTTTTAAAAATAATCTTCATTGTATTTGTCTCTTATTCCAGATTTTTTCCATTTTTAACTGTCTTGTGCTTTTTAAGGGGATAGCGACAAAATTTTTACGTTTTTTCGTATGTCGTTAGCAGAAAAATGCACTTATTAATATCTGCGCTTTGTAACTGCGCATACGCGCAGGCGGAATTCAGTCCTAGAAGAAATTCACAGTTCTCTTGCGTAGTTAGTTTTTCCTCTGCCCAGAGAGGCATAATCTTCGGACAGTGAAAAAATCTAATGGGGGACTTAGCATTCTGCCTCAGTTTTTCCACGTGTTTCACTTAAGGGTTGACAACTTAACTTAACGCAAAATTGTGTTAGATTTCCGATAGATTTAAATATTAAATGGAAAATAAAATAAATTAATGATTAAATTTATACAATGAAAAATGTTGGGAATGCTACATTCCCGCAATACTTATGCACAAGCCGCCCCTGATTAAATCATTAATATCGGAAATCTTGCTGAATATTACAAAATAACACACGAAAACGTATTTTTGTATTTCAGAAAAACAAAATTAAGCAGCATTTTAAAATAGCCATACTCATAAATGAACATTGGTTGGAAAATTATATGAAAGCCTGCAATCCTTCGTCTGCTTCATGTGTCGTCATCTTTATCCTCTCCCTCCTCATCAAGATTTCCTATCCCAATACACGTCTGATTATTTTGTCGTCATCAAGAGAAAGTGTTGAGGGAGACGAATTGTCTACATCTAAAGTTGGAATTTAAATTTATACCTTCAAAAGTGTCGTTATTCTTATGCTGTAGATTACGACATATCTTACTTTACAATATGAATCAGTATACTTTCTATTTGTAATCGAAACGCATGCTGGAAATAAAATACTCCGATAGAATGTTATACTAAGAAAGATGAAGGTCTCCACGTATGAACAGTATTTTTAAATGATAGTTTGTTCAGTGTTTGAATGCTAACTTTCTCTGAAGTTACAACTTATTTTCATTTAAAAGCTTTATACTGTTTTTGCTCCTGTTGTAAAGTGTCTGTAGTGCAGTGGCGAATCCAGGATTCGGGTCTGGGGGGGGGGGGGGGGGGGGG
>BGPR01042485.1:0-13242 GCA_013235015.1 Araneus ventricosus | reverse complement strand
ATTTCAAATTGTGAACTTTCGACATCTATCCAAAGCAGAGGTTGCTCCTCTAATCAGAAACAATCTGTGGAAAATTCCCATTCAGGAATCAAGAAAGGGAATCCGAAACAAACAAAAAAAAACAGTCAATGAAAGAGAAATCGAAGAAAAACAAATCAATAGCACGAAGACCAGAAGAGATTGAGGGAGGGGAGGAAAAAAGGAAAAAATTATCTTCGACTATCGAAAAAATCTATCAATTAATCTCTTAACTAGAATATACTCATGAAATGTCTCATATAAATGGTATAAATAGTTTAGAAAATTTAAATTGAAATCTTTTATTCTATAGTTTAGAATAACAAATCTGCCTTCAATACAGAAGACTAAGATACGATTTCTTGTAATGAATAACTACGCGGGATTTCAATTTATTTAATGGATTTCCAGAAATGGTAGTTACAAAATAAGCTCTGTTCCGACTGCAGTTGCTTGGATATTCTGTTTAGAATATTTTTGAATTCGAAAAAGATTAAATGGGGAAAGACCATTTTTTAAACCACAAAAGAATATTAAACATTTAGGAACCGGCAGGGATATGACTTTTCCATAAAAGATTTGGAAAATTCCATATTTGTCAGAGCTAATTTCGAAACTCATAGAATTGTATAGTTTGTTACTTATTAGGCACAAGTGAATGGAATAGTGAAAAAAGAAATTTTTTTTCAGTTTCACTTTTGTCTTATTTATTTTATGTATTATAGCTTTCCAATTCCTTATAGTTTGCAATTACATTTGTTTAAACTCCCGTTTCGCTCTTTTATGGGAATTTGTTTCATGTTTTATCAGTTTCCTTTTTGCTGTTTTTGAGAAATAAAGCAGAATTTAAGCTCTGCCTAAGTGCAGAAATATCATAGAAAGGGCATTTTTTCCTTTGATAAAGAATTTTGAATGTTAATAATAAATTCACTAGGAAATAATTAAATTTTTAAATATCGGATTGCATCTATCAATTTACAATTTATACCAATAAATGAGTAATATAATAATTTTTTAATAGTGCATCGTATTTTTAAAAATAAATAAAATTATTTTAATGATGCCAATACAAATGACAATGTAATAAATATATTTAAATGTAATTTTTATAAATACATTTGAACAGTGTGGTTTCTGAGCATCATTGCGATACAAATTATGCATAAAAAGTTTTAAATGTTTATGTAAAATATTTCTAAGATACTTTGGAAATCCACGTGCACATTTTTTGTTATTTAGCTATCACCAATTACTATCAGAAGGTACTGGATATTTTATCTTATAGAGAACAAATATATATGAAACAGAAAATGATCAAAAACACCAAATGCGTGATAAATCTCTCTAATAACAAAACATAAGGATTTTTTAAATAATAAATAATAAAATAAAATAAATTTGTGAAACATATTCACAAAGCATTATTGTAAATATTTTGGTAGATCTGCAAAATAAAAAATTCAATCTAATATATGATCACTATCGAACCATACACCATATGCATAAATAAAACCACAGAAAAAGACATACCTTTTAACTATGCAATCAAACATTATTGTAAAATGCATATACAATAATTTTTGTACCTAGAATCTTCCTGAAACAAATTTGCAACATTATCAACTTGACATGCCAAAATGGATTTTCTTTATTCATAATATAGCTTACCTCTGTAGAAAATTATTTTCATTATTCCTCTTCGGAGGAGAGCTGGTATCGCAACAGGTATTGGAGAATCTGCTTTACGAAGGGCATTTCTATTAAATTATTGGAAATAAGTAATAGTATGATGTAATAAATGCTGTCCTATTTTTCTATAAGGAAAGCGTCGATTCTTTTCATATTTGTAATTCAATGCATCTCAGTTCTGATGAATATTTTTGTCTGCTCGTCATAGAATTTCCATTTCTCATTACCGCAGCAATTCATAGTAAATTCCATCTGGTCTCGGATCATGTATTTCGTCCGATGGAGAGATAATGGATATCGGTCGACCGTATCACGGGAATTGATCAATCGTACATTTTAGACGTTACCATATGACATCCTTTGGATCTTCATTTAAAACACATTTGTTTGACGGGTACTGGTTATTTCTACCATTCCAAGAAATCAAAACCGCTTATGTGTTGCATTAATCACTTCACTGATAGGACTTGGAAATTGACACTGAAAGAATAAGTCTACGGAAAATGTGTAACAGTTTTTAACTGAATATTTATCCTCGTTTTTTTCTTTCTTTAAGACATAGTCAGTTAACAATGTCTTAATGGACATTGTTTCTTTAAAGCTTATTTCAAAAATTAATCTGATGATATTTATTAATGATATTTATTTTAATTTAAGAAAATATGTAATTTAGTAAAATAAGTATATTAATGTTGGGAGTGTTATGAGGTTGGTTTTCGTTTAAAGTTTGACAAAGAATATCTGTTTATTTTCATATGAAATAAAATTTTCAAAAATTCATTCAACTAAATATTCTGTTAAACGTTATTCATATTTAAACTTTTATATAGTACATTTGAAAAAGAAAAAAGTAAAATATAGTCTTATTTTCAAATTTTTAATTTTTTTCGAATTGGGTCAGAAATTCATGTAATTACGATCTTCCACTACATATCAACCGAATGATATTCTACGAAGTGGAGGAATCAAGCATTTTAGTTGTCATCTGTGATGTGATAGCTTTTCGAATTTTATTTGCAACCGATTTCTTTAACATCAGCCGGTCAATTCCATAATTTCAGGAAACTTCAGCTCTCGATAAAGCTGCAATAATTATTTTATTGGTACCGGAATCTGCGAGGGTAAATATACGGCAATTTCAATCTAATGATTCGTCTTCTTTCTTTCCTTCACTCTTAAAATATTAAGCTAATAATATTATTCGATAAAGAATGATATTTATTTTCTAATAAGCAAATACCCAATTATACCAAAACGTATTGATAGTTTAGCTTTTACTATGGCAAGGGATTTAATTTGAAGTTTCAGAATGTTCCTTGACATTTGAATAGGAGATACAGTTTTAAATATTTGCATATATTTGAAACATTTTAGAGGAAAATGTGTTACATTTATGTTCCATTAAATTTTCATATTCTAAAGAATTAAAAATAAATAAGATTATCGTTCACAGACATTTCAAAACGGGGAGATCTATGAAATTATTTCATTGAAATTGAGAGAACACTCTTCTGAAAGTATTAAATAATGATTTAGCTAGAAAATTATAAATTCCATAAACTTTACAGCAAACGAAATTTCTATTAATTTTTGTGTCCAAATTAATTTCATCAACGTTCTCAGAAAAGAAAATACAACGGGATTATATTAGAGGAATATCAATTATGTTTTACCACACATTTCTTGTTTGTTAATGCATTTATTTCTTCAGAACACTTGAGCGCTAAACCTTACATCACAACTAAAATGATTGCATTAAAATGAAAGAATAAGGTGTCTTCTTTTAAAAAATATCATATTATTTGAATCTATGGATTATTAAAGTTATAAATTTAGATTTCCTTTCTTTACAAGAATTCAATGTGTTAAGATAGAAATGTCTTCAGCGACGCCTTTTAAGCTTCATAAATATATGTAATTACTTCGATTCTAATATCCAGCATTATTTCTGAAAACTAAAATTCCAAAAGTTTGATATCGATGACTATCTTCAAAGCATGATAAAGCATTTTCATTCTTTCTGAAATATTGCATAATGAAAACTACTGAATGGTAGTGTAAATATGTGAAAGAATGAGCATTTATTTGTTGTTCAAGGCTATGTTTAGATGTATTTAAAACATTTTGTTGGTTTTGAATTCTTAATAAGGAATAACTTAGATTTTAAAAAAAGTGTATTAGTAAGTGTGACATTTTACAAAAAATTACATTGGAGTATTTTGCATTGAGGTATTGGCTTTTTCTGTTTAGTATCTCAAATTCATTCTCATACAATTAACTACAGGGAGCTTATAATTAAAGTTGAACTTTCAAAAGGCTGTAAAAAAAGAACCACTGGTCAGAATGACCTGATATTTCATCTGAGTATACCTGAAGCAATGGGAATTTGTTTTGTGAAAGAAAAAAATGTAGTTCAAAGTTGACCGATAGATGACACTCTACTCGTGATAAGATGCTAAAAAAGATTGCTTTAAAAGATATGCTAATTTTAAGATTCTAATTAAAAGACGTGACATGTTGTTGGGGCACTCTTTGCTCAAAGTCCATCCACCACGACAAGGTGGGGCCACAGCGGATAGGAAAAAAATCGGTTTTTAATTGTCCCTAGACCAAAAACCGTAGAAAAAGCAAAAACTGACGAAACCATCAAGAAAAGGAAGTCGGCTTTGACTTTCTTAAGAAATGTTCAATATCCTGTCTGCCGTTTACTCCTATGAGCGGAAAGCGCAAAACAGCTTGTCCGAGAACAGATCGGAGTGTTTCAGTGGGGATATTGTGCATGTGTTGAGTAATGCGGTTTTTCAGCTCAGCTAAGTTCGCAATCGGATCCCCGTACACAGCATCTTTTAGGCAACCCCACAGCCAGAAGTCTCAAGGATTCAGGTCAGGTGATAGTGGCGGCCAGGCTGTTGGGAAATATCGACTGATAATTCTGTCATTTAAAAAATGCAGATTCAACAGCTGCTTCACTGGTGTTGCAATGTGCGGAGGAGAGCCACTTGCATAAAAATTGTGCTATCCACACATCCGCGCTGTTGCTGTGCTTGAATGAGCTTTAACAACACACCACACCGTCGTCTCTAGAGCTCACGCAGCTCATCCGGGTTGGTATAGATGCAGGTGGACTTTATTGAGTCACAGCAAGAGAAGAACGGCAAATGAAGAAATAACAAAGATGGTGTTAACACATAGAATTGATAAAAAAAAGGAATGTATACAATATCTTGAATAACACGGTGTGAATGAAAGAAAAATAGCGAATGTAGATGATGACGAATTACATGAGGAAGCTTTCAACAATGCGCAGGTTTTGAGTAACGTATTAGAGATGGGGAGCCATTGCATGTTAATTGTGGAATACAAGGAATATGGAGATTACTACTAAAGATTTATGAGAAAGGAAGGACTTAGTATATTTCGCAAAATAGATTCATAAAGTGTCCCATTGACTGTACAGGTTACAGGACCCGAAAGACCAATATCCTCGAAAAATAAAGGGCCAACAATATCTGCTGCCGTATACCCGCAAAACACAGTGACCTTTT
Organism: Araneus ventricosus; assembly: GCA_013235015.1. NCBI lineage: Eukaryota > Metazoa > Arthropoda > Arachnida > Araneae > Araneidae > Araneus > Araneus ventricosus. The sequence goes on along the minus strand of BGPR01042485.1, from coordinate 7,990 downwards.
GAGAATGAAGAGGCAATGGTTGATTTGGAACGGATTCTCTCTTGCCCTTATTCTGCAATTTTGAGTATAGACAGAACCTTGGAAATGGAAATAGGCTTCGTCTGTCCACAAAATGTTCCATGGACATGCATTGTCCACTTCCATTCGAGCAAGAAATTGCAGGGCGAAAGCTTCTCGTTTTGCAGGTCAGCAGGATTTAACTCCTGAACATGCGTAATTTTGAATGGATATCATTGCAGGATGGTTCGTAAAATTTTACGAACCGTGCTGACAGGCATGTCTAAAGTTCGGGAATTTCCCTGTACACTGCAGGTTCCCAAAGCACTGCTTGACGCTTTCTGCAATCCTGTAGCCACATCCACTGACGTCGAAGCAATTGCTTTCCTCCATCTGCCACATGTCACGTCAAATGCACCCGAATAGTCGAATTTATCAATCATCTTCGTCAGACATAATGCAGTCATCGGACCAGAGTCGCTCCCTAAACCCTTTAATGTCCGTATTTCTTCAATGCAATTACCGCACAGTCAACGTTCTTGTGAAACAGCGTCCGAGCGTGCAAGCAGAACCCGATACTTCAATGATAGAGTCATGGCTACCTTCTCAGACGCAGAATAACAGGAACTACATGTTCCCCTCCTTTTTATCACAAGTGTAATGTGCGGTGCGCATGTCACGTCTTTTAATTAGCATCTTAAAATGAGAATATCTTTTAAAGCATCCGCTTTTCAGCATCTTTTCACGAGTACATCGCCATCTATCGGTCAACTTTTGAACTATTTTTTTTCCCAAAAAACAAATTCTCATTGCTTCACGTATACTCAGATGAAATATCAGGTCATTCTGACCAGTGGTTCTTTTTTATTGCCTTTTGAAAATGCATCTTAAATTATAATCACCCTGTGCATTGCAAAGATGTGATTGAGTTGCGACAGCTGATCTGAGCTTAAAATACACATCACCTAAAAAGAATTCTTGTGCAATAAAAGTACACGTCTACATATACAGAAAAATTTAACAAGATCGAAATTCAACTTATTTATAAAGCAAAATGTTAATATTCAAGAATTACAGCTAAAGAAAGGATATTTAATTGTTAGATTAGTCACCCATTAATAAATGTCCAACTACTTGCCTTTAAACCGCTACCAATCATGTTCCTAAGCAACGACATTGTAGACAAAACAATTTGTCATTTGACAAAAATATACATTCTTTTAACACATAGAGTGTCAAGCGTGAGAGATGAAATACAAATTACATGCGAACATTTTAAGTTTTATCACATGCAACTCACAGCGAAAATCTTCTTAATAGAAGCAAGTTCCAAATAATCAGTTTCACAAGAATATTTTCAAATGGTTGCATACCTAAGAAAGTTTTTACTTTTATAATTATTAACAGGAAACCCTTTTAAATTGCTCTTTTTTTTACTACAATGTTCACTGAATTCTATGAAATCTTTAAATAAACTGAAAATAGAATTAAGTTGAATTGATCGACATAGCGTGATAGAGGCGAAACGTGAAATGAAACAGAAAGAGCTTTATTTTAGTACCTTTCAGAAATCGTTCGTAGTGACGTATGATTTTCTCAGCTACATTCGCATAAAAATATAGAACAGTAATGCTATTTTTAACTTTGAAGCTGCTCTCAACAGTAGAATATTTACATCAAATCTAATGTATTTTCAAGAAATAATTTCTTTTTCATTTAACAACAAAAGGGCGTATATTTGGATATTTCATTTCGAAATTGATTTGGCTACAACTCATAATTTAATTATTTTTAGAGACAATTATGAACATATCGGAAATTCTATACACGAATAACATTAAACAGAAAAACACGTTTATTATGTTTGTGTGTAATTGATTATCGAAACATAAAAATAGTAACTGATAGAATCACTTAAAATTTTCAAAGCTTTTACCGACTAATTTTCATATTTAGTAATAATTTTAATCTCTCTCTATATAAAAGGCAATGCTTGTGTGTGTTTGTGCCATGCTTAACAAAAAATATTGCACTTACAGCCTCGAAAATTGTCATACAGTTAGTCCTAATGGTGATTCAATGCAACTTGAAACCCGAAATTCAATCTAGAAAATATTTTGTTTAATATTTTGTGGTATTTTGGATGATTTTTCATACTCATTTCTCCATTGCATTTTTTCTAATAATCTTAGAAAGAAATTAGATAAACCATAGGAAAGAACAAACAATTTCCGTGCTAATGAAGTTTATTTTAATTGTCTAAAATTATGTTTTAAACAAAAAAGTTGCCGGTCAATATTTTCTCTAATTTTAAAATGTTTTGAAAATATTTTTTGGTATAATTTGGAACAATAATTTTCATTGTTGCAACGTCATTCAAACCGTTTTCATTGTTTAAACAAATATTTAATTGCATGTTTCTCTTTTATTGTTGAAAGCTGAAGTTATATCTACACTTATAAAAGGCAATGTTTGTGTGTGTGTGTGTGCGATGTCTAGAAAACTCTATCGCACTTACGGCCATGAAATTTGGCACACAGGTAGGCGTGAGGGGGTCACAATGCAACTCGAAGCCCGAATTTTAAAAGTTAATTTAGTAAATTTTTATTTAATGTTTTGTGTTGTTTCTGCGTTATTTTTCTAACGTTTCTGGCCGATCCATGAGAAATAATGATCGTAAAAAAAACAATTGGTGCACCATCAGAAAGAGCAAACAATTATCTATACTTATACTTTATCTCTCTATATATAAAAAGGCAATGTTTTTGTGTGTGCAATGTTTAGACGTAAAATATTGCACTTACAGCCCTAAAATTTTTCACACAGGTAGTACTAGTGATGACTCAATGCATCTCGAAGCCCGATTTTTAAAATTCATTCTCGGAATTTTTTAAATATTTTGTTGTATTTTAAGTTATTTTACATATTCATTTCTCCTATACATTTTTCTAATAATGGTATCAAGAAAGTAGATACACCATAAGAAATAACAAACAATTTCCTTTCTAATGAATTTTATTTTAAACGTATAAATGTTTGTTTTAAACGAAAAAGTTCCCGTACAATATTTTTTTACAAAAATATACCAAAAAATATTTTAATAAATTTTTTAAAAATATTTTTTGGTATAATTGTCAACAATACCTTTCACTGTTGCAGCGCAATTCAAACCGTTTTTTTTTGTTTAATAATATTTAATTGCGTGTTTCTCTTTGATTATTGAAAGCTGAGTTAATATCCTAGTATGTTTTGCTTTAATATTTTATTTCACCAAAATTTTGTGGAATCTGTAAACCAAGCTCTCTGAGATATTAGGTATATTAAACTCTACTTATAAAAGGCAATGTTTGTGTGTGTACGTGTGCTATATTTAGACCAAAAATATTGCACTTTCAGCCTCGAAATTTGGCACACAGATAGTCGTACTGGTGGTTCAATGCACCTCGAAGCTCAAATTTTAAAATTTAATCAAAAAAATTTAATTTAATGTTTTGAGTTGTTGTGGGAAAGTTTTCACACGTTTTCGGCCGATCCATGAGAAATAATGATCATTGAAAAACAAATCGATGTACCTTATCACAAAGACAAAGATTTTTGGAGAAGGTAAGTGTCATATGTATAAGATAGAGTAGGAGAAGTGAAGACTTCCTCTAGCCCACATTCTCATAATAAACGACGTTAGGGAACAATAGGAATGGATTAATTAAGAATAGTTTTTTCACTTCCACTACAATAATCTGTAACGCCATACAAAGTGAAATCAAAATACAAGCTATGCTAAAAAGAGGTGGATGACTTTTCGTTTTCTATCGATATTCTCTGACAGTTACCTGTATCGTTTCTAAATTATCGTTATTGTTATATCAATAGCTCATTATTATAACAAATATTTATTTACAAAATGACAATATACTAAAATATACGAACTAACAGAACTTTAACAAGATAAACGAGCAGTTTACTTAAATATTAAACTTTTACAAATTATTCAAAATATAAGACAGGAAAAAAATAATAAGTTGCTACAGTTAGATCACATTTCAATTATTAATGTCAGACGATAACATTAATTTTTAAAATGTTTAAGAACGTAATTTGGAAGTTCAACTATTTTATCGTTAACTTTTTGTCTCCTCCAGACATAATAAATCTTTGCAATATTCACTTACATAATACATGGAAATCAGAAATTTTGAAAGAATTTATTATTTTTATTTTCTAATGATTTAATACCTATTTGGAGTTAAAACTAATGGGTTCTGGTTTAAGGTTGAAATGTAATTTTAATTCTCTATAGCTAAAGTTGTAATTAAAGTCCCATTCATGACGATGTAATTATATATAAAATATGCTCAATATTGTCTTTATTTTACATGTATACTTAGAGAAGAAAATTTGCCGTTGATGAAAAAATATTTGCATTGTATTCCCGACGAATTAAATCTTGAAAAAATGATCGAAGTTTTACCAATGATATTCTTTCTAGTTTTTCGAAAACAGTTTGTCATCGATTTTACAACTTCAATATCAAACATTCATAGAACTTATAGTTTCTATCAATTAGAAAATAGCTTAACCAAATACGTTCTCACTGCAACATTATCCTTCTGACTATTTCTATTCAAATAGTGCTGTCAAAGTATAAATAAATGATAATTTGATGCCGCTACATCCCGGCTTCATGGTGGATGTAACATCATATTTCAGCTTAATTCTAATAATTTTTACGAGTCACTTAAGATGTGCATGATCTTCAAACTTAATATGTCATGAAGATTTCTTTTAAGATATCTTGGAGAAACGTGAATTCCAAACGAAAGTGCCAATTCAACAAAATTTCCTTTGATTACTTTATCAGATATCATTAGTTCTCAACAATACATATTGCTAGTAATAAAAAATGCGCAATACTCTTGTAATTCCACCAAACTAATGGCATAATCTTCCTTAGAAGCATTTCAGCTTTCGATCTGGTTTGTGTTGGCTCATGACGATTTCTCCTGGATTTTTTTAAAATTGATGTTATGGCTAAAAATTATTTTTCATCGCCATTTATCATTCATTTAAAAAACGGATAGTTTCCAGTGCATTGAGTGTGGAAACCACAAATTTGATACACTGTGTTTATTTAATTTCTTTCAATTAATGAGGAACACAGTTATCGAGCTTCTTAAAAATCTCAGCATTGCAAATAGTGTTGATGGTTCAAAAGTAGCCTCGTGTACTGAAATATGACGTTCCGAAAAGATTATGGCAATCATTTGGTCATCATCATCTTAAATTGGTCCACCGCATAGTTTGTCAAATTTTAATGAAAAATCAGAAGAATTTTGGTAAACCAGTTCTGAAAGTGATAAATAATAATTATCAACACCATAAATTTCAAGTATCTCACGTATCTCTTTGTGGTCATCAACAGCTTTCTTCCCTTCTTGTCAGTAAAGTAAAATATGAAAACTTTCTTTTTCTCACTATGTTATGATGTATGTTAAAATCAACATCATACAAACACTTTAAAAAATAATTCCCAGAAAAAAATAATTCCAGTTTGCAGAAAAAGCTAGGTTAAATATCAGATAACTAATATCAAGTGAAAACAAATTGTTTGACTGACAGAAATTATTCAAGAAGGTAGCTAAAATTTTTGTTTGTGAAAACCGCAATTGCTTTTTACTGATCTAACAGTATAAGTGTTACTTATCAACTTCCTTACATGTATACTTTTATTCTGACTTATATTGAATAGTTAAGTACCAAACCATCATTCGTAGAAATTTACTTTGCTTGTGAATAACGGTTTTATATTTGAGCATTTACAGTGAAAATCTTAAACTCTGCTTACAATTACGTTATATTCTATATGAAATATTATGTGAGCTACCTTGTCGACACAATACTCATAAATTGAATGAATTTCAGCTCTTCCCGTAGATATTGTAATCTATGTGATTGATTAATTGATTTTATCATGAAGTGAGCACTATAATCTATGAGCGGTCAAATGAAGCTATGGATTTCAGATGTAAGTATTCAATTGTTATTTTAACATTATTACTATTGCTAAAACTACATTGTATGAAATAACATACAGATTTTTTAATTAAAAAATCTTCAAAAGTTTGAGAACAACTAAAAAATTTCAGCGCGTCAATCTGAATGAAAAAAGTTAATTACCTCAAAAAATGTTAAAGAAATAAAATATATTTATGGAATAGTAATTATTCTCTTTACCTAATGAATTATTTTAATTATTTGATGTTTCTTATATTATCATGCATTCAATAGAAAATATTTTTTGCGGTAATATTTTATACCAGCTTCCAATATTTACCAAAATAATAACCTTATGCAAATCAAGTAATCCTATGTCTTCGCAACTTAAGAAACGGAATTCAACGTATGGTATATTTCATTAATTATCTGAAGTATAAATTTAGCAACATGTTCTCGAAATAATGATGTTAATAGTTTCTTGGTCAAGAAGCTTCATTAAAATCATAAAAAAATTAACAACAGATCTTAACAAAGCAATAATTCCAAATTCATTCAGAATTATTATTAACGAACATTAACTTAAAAATACACCAGAAATCTATTTTTTCCCCTTTAGACAGGAGACCTGAAAGACGTCCTAGATGGAAGAAATAATTAGATTGACTCGTTCTGGGGCCGCGCCTTCCGAGGAACAACGCACGAAAATTCGCGTTTCACTAAGCGCACGCGACGCCAGGAATGACGAGCAAAACAGCAAATCTCAAGGGAACGTGTTGCTATTTTTTCGCCATCCCTTCTGTCGGGTAATGAGCTTCCACTTACTACTCCTTCCATTTACCAGGTCGTTCCGGCAAAAGTGTTTCTTACAGTTGAAACACCCCAACAAAATGACACGGTTTTGATCGACAACACTTTCTGACGTCATCGTTCCATGCCATGGCCCCTTTACGTGTAATTTGCTCCGGGTTGCTTTTAAACCATCTTTAGAGGGGATGGGGGGAGGATGAAGAAAGTAGTAAAAAAGTAGTAAGACCGGAGAAACATTAAAATTATTAATAGGTTCTTCGAAGTTCTGAAATCTCTTTATTTATCATCCCTTTGCTAGATCCTGCTACCCTCTAGAGTATGTTGACGACTGCTTCCTTATTTTTTTCCAGGTTTTTTGATTAACAGAAACGTGTGCATATGAGACGGTGTCCGGATACGAATCCAATTGTGTTTCAGTATCCAGCGGTCCTATTATTTGTTGATTGAGGGGTAAAGAGACATGCGCTCAAAAGTTGAAATTAATTTTAAGTAAATTGTTTTATGTGTGATTTGACATTTCATAAAGTTGAAGACGTTGTATTTAGTTCAAAGTTAAAAAGGCTTTCCTTAAGAAAATAAGGAAAATAATATTGTGATCTATTTAGCTGTGCAAAACAATTTACATTTTCATCATTTACAAGTAGAGGAATGTCGGGAAAGACGACGAAGAGTGTAAGATGAAGAATTGGATTTCTCTCAAAAATTTCCCTAGATGAATGCCCCGATTCTGAATCATCAGTGACCCACAGCGAACAGCCAACGCGCCATACCAAAAGATTCCACTCCGTTATTAGAGTGATTCACAGTACGCGGTAATGTGTTTTTGAGTTGTTCCTACGCAACTTTTGATTGTTGCTTGTTAAGAGATAGAGTGCACGGAGTAAATATTTTTGATTTATACATATGATATTTGTAAAGAGCTAATGAAAACATTTTCAATGATGTATTATTTTAATTTTTCTTACGAGATGTTATCTTTCAATGCTTTTTTTAAATAAAACGACGAAGTCGGGTATGATAACAAATTAGGTGGAGGGTAAGATAACTAAACCCTCCGCGTTAATTTATGAGCTCGTAGTGCTACTTGACTGCCACTTGCTCTTCGTGCAACTCACTTGACTCCAGTGAAGAATGTACATCTGATTAAAAAAGGAGATAGAGGAAAAAGAAGATAGAGGAAAAAAGGAGATAG
>BGPR01042483.1:183-13243 GCA_013235015.1 Araneus ventricosus | reverse complement strand
CTGTTATTGTTGTAAATTTTATTTACAACAATAAATAATGTTTTCAAACATCAATTGTTAACAATTTTTTTATTGTTGTAAATAAAACCGATCTCATTATTTCAGCAAATCTTTCATTCACGCGCTTTTGCAATTGTTACGGTTGTGGTAGTATAAATTGTTTTCTTGGGAATTCAATTCCAAAGCAGAATTTTCGCTTTAGTATTCATTGCATTGCCTATTTTATCGCACTGCTTCAAAGTAATATTTTTTTTAAAACGTGGCAACAGATGTTTTATTTCAGGTTTGTTTGTTTTTTTTGTTTTGCTTTCTCGTATACGAAATATACAAAGAGAAAGTATTGTAATCGTCAAAAAAAATTCGAACTCGAGATTTTGACGAATCTCCACTTAGAAAGCATACGAGAAAGTTTAGGGGAGACCACTCCCATTGGTTTTTTGTTGCAACAATTTTCAACAATACATCTTAAAAACAATTAAAGGCTCTGCTTCCTTTTATTATTTAGCATCAAATGGTTGGCATCTTGAAATGTGGCAGAATGGTAAATCAAAAGAAAGTCCTTTTTTATGTAGTATTTAAATGTTTTTAAGTTCCCTCTATTTTAGGTTAATTCTTAAAATGTAATCAGTTACAATATATTGTATAAAAATGTAAAAATGTGTTAATGCTGTTTTTAATGTTTATAAGCAAGATAATTACTGAAATAAAAGCCCAGATCTGTCTCTCGGTAACTCTCTGACGTAACAATAAAACTCCCTCCATAGCACTGTGAGACGTTAAACGGTATTATTTCATTGTTAGAGAACCTAAATTTCAATCATTTTAAATTTAAAAGAGTAATTTCAAACCGAATAGCTCTAAAATTGTGAAATAAAATTTGCTATAGATTGATATAAAATTTATCTCATTATGATCAATAGTTCCCGAGAAATGTTAAATTATATTAATCATATATTTCAAATTAATTTCCGTTTTATAATAGAAAGTAGTAAATTACGTCAGTGGTATATCATGCGGGTGATATGGTTTGGACGCCACCTTATTTATTGCAATTGCGATGATATAATTTGATAATATTTTTTGGCACCGTTCGATAAGCAAACAAGTGTTTTTTTATTATCGCAATCGAATTACTCCTACCAGCCTAGGCATGTGGATTTAACTTGAATGACCAATATAAAAAATACGAAAAATTGGCAGACGTAAAAATATAACCTCAGAAAATGGTTTCTTAAATTATGACAGCAATGAGTTAAATTAGAGTCGAATATAATACGCGCTGCAATATTACTAATATAATAGCCCAGATCACTCGGTAACGCTCTGACGTCAAGTCATAGCACTGCGAGACGTTAAACAGCATTATTTCATTGTTATAAAACCTAAATTTCAATAATTTTAAATTTAAAGAGTAATTGTCGTTCTAATTTCAAATTTAATAGCTCTAAAATAGTGAAATAAAATTTGCTATCCATCGATATAAAATTTATCTCGCTACGATCAGTAGTTCCCGAGAAAAGTTAAATTATATTAATCATATATTTCGAATTAATTTCTGTTTTATAATAGAAAGTAGTAAATCACGTCAGTGGTATATCATGCGCGTGATATAGTTTGTACGCCACGATGCATCTGATTATTTATTGCAATCGTAATGATATAATTTGATAAAAAATTTTGGCAACGTTTGACAAGCAGAGAAGTGCTTTGTTTTGGTTAGAATTTCAAAAGAAGTAGTTCTTTAAGAATTTTAACTTACCGTTGATAAGTTGAGGAACTATGGTTGTGAATTATAATGAAGGTGGTAAAACTTATTGACCCTTCACACGGATATTTGATCACCAGGAAGGAGGTTTATAGATAAAATACTGGAAATATACCGATAAAAAAATTTTTCTGTCCTTTAAAACCTTATGTTTATTTTATTTGTTTTGCAATCATTAAGCAATTTCTCTCGCATGTATGTCATATTTAAAAGCGATAAGTTTGTTAGGAAGTCTCAGAAGGCAATTTGCACCCGTCCACATATACATGGTGATTTTCTATTATTAGTAGATGTGATTTCAAATGAGTTTCTGCCATTTTTTTGTAAGAATTAGGTTCAATTTTTTAAGTTAGATTTGACTGAAAAGTATTCTTGATAAATTTAACTTTTGTCAGAATTTTTTTGAGTAACTTTTGGTACTTGAATAATTTATTCAGAGATACATGATTTTTTTGCAAATATCTAGACAAAGCCAGAAGTTCAGCAAAATTATCTATTACAAAATAATAATTAGTTGAAAATATTTTTATTAACATTTTTTTACCTATTTGCAGATACTTATGTGGTTATTTTCAGCAAATTTACAACAAAACAAGTTTTAACAAGTTTCATTTGAAGTGTAAATGGTTGAAATACGGAATACGTATTATTTTATCAAAGTAAGATGTCAATATTTATCCATACACATTTTAGGAATTTGTATCATCTTTGTATTTTTCTTTTCCCAGCAAGAGACTATGTTATTTTTAGATTTTCGTTTGTAGATTAACAGCTAAAAGGAAATAAACAGAAAATAAAGTATTTTTTCTCTTATATAAATTCCCCTTTCACTGCTGTAATTTTGAATTACAAGGAATCTGTATGAACGTCATACCTTACCATTAATATTGTTGCACAAAATCTGCAAATGGGTGTATACAAACAGGATCCACCACCCAGGATATTGGAGAATGAAGGTTTATTTACAGTATGCAGGAAAACACATGTGCTTTGAATTCAGGAAACAATAAGTCTTACATAGATTTACAATGTAAATAGACAACAATTCCACAGTAATGACTTGGTTCAAACACTGATATCTAACAGCACAAACCGATTATATTAAATAACTAAGTAACAATAGCTCATCACCAGCTGATTATCACCACAACCAGATAGAACTCGAAGACGTTTTACACTTCACGGGTAAATGTAGTCGATCAGGCAACAGTGTACTGGTCTTATATATACTCGATAGGCCATTGGCATCACATAGAATTTCAGGAAAACCCTGATCCTCGCCCTAAACAGAAATATCAGAGAAAGAGGGTTGCATTTTCAGTAATAATCTATTGTCATAGATTCCACCAATTGTCGCCTTAAGGTCATGCATTACCACGAGAGTCCTTCAGAGGTCACTCCGGCCACTTCCTTATGACTCACAATGTTATCTAACTTTGTTGTACTGTTTTTCTGTTCATTCATCTTCGCGAAACAAATAAATTGGAAAATCGGCAATGTGTAACATTTATTTTATTTTCAGAACTTTTTTCTAAATATGCCATTGTGGGCGACGTTTTTTTATTTTCATTTTACTTTGAAGTCACAATTCCACGGGCAGCGCCGTGCGCCGGCCGTACTGCTAATTGGAGTATACAGACAAGGCGTGGCTCAGGATCAATTTTTACGTCTAACCGGGAGTGGTCTCTCGTATACTTTCTAAATTGGAGATTCGGCAATTGGAATACTTTCTCTTTGTATTACTTCGTATGAGAAAGTAAAACAAACAAACCACAAAATCAAATATCTATTTACCACGTTTCAAAAATATTACTTTGGAAATGTAGGCGCGATAAATAGACGGCTGATTTTTTAAAGGCGAAATTCTGCTTTGGGTGAATTCCAAGAAACAATTTATACCACAACGTAACAATTGCAGGCAGATAAAGATTTGCTGAAATAATGAGATCAATGGTTTGGATTTAACAATAAAAATTGTTAACATTAATTCGCTTGCAGTATTTATTGACATAAATACAATTTTGGCTGATAACAGATTACTACCATGCGCATGAGAATCGGATTAAAGAGAGTGAATATACACCTATTTGAACGCCTCTTTGACAGTTTTCCCAAACTTTTATACAGATACATTCCTGCTGATACAGCTGTGTACCAAATTTTATCCCTTTAGTTATTCATTTTTTGAGTTATAGCGTTCCTTGGGCCACGGACGCCTAGATAAGACGAACTTCCCGTTGACGGATATTCATAAAATTGATATGACAAATTATATTTAAAGACCACATGCAATTTCATCCCATGCTCTAATGGTTTCGAGTTTTCTTGAATGCAGACAGGTTGTAATTCCCAAATTGTGTTTTCAGGACTCGCAGGTCAAACATTAGTCAAAATCAAAATCAGTTCGACTTTTTTTGACAATACTCTCTTTGTATGCTTGTTGTGAAAGTAAAAATAGGAAACAGTGGATGGCAACATCTACGCCGAAAAATAACTATTTAGAATATTATCGCGGTTTGTTGAAATAAATTGCTATTAAGGAGCGAAAACGCTCCAAGATACGTGCAGTAACTTGGGAAGTTTTAGAATTTGAGTCAAGGAACTTTAATCAGAAATCACATGTTCCATAAAAGTTTTGGATCGTTAGGTCTCATTTTGAACAAAAGTCTTTGAATAGAGAATAATAGAAATTTAAATTAAAAGAAAATAAATTAAAAGAAAACAATGATAAAATGAAAAATAATGAAAACAATAGACGTTTTTGCGTGCAAACGCAGCAGCAAAAAGTAATTGCTTCAACAGAAATTTTTTTAAAAATACAACAAGAACTATAGAAAGACCAAGATTTACCAATACTTAGAACAATTTGCTAAGAAATTATTCAAAATGAAAAGGAACTAAAATGGCTCACTCATCAGAAACCACACGCCATTTTTAGTTCAAAAAGGAACAAGATTTTCTGTGGAAAGGAACGACAAAAAGACAAAATTTATTCCTTCCTGAATAGAGAAGAACCTTTGAATCCTTTGAATAGAGAAAACACACACACACACGAAAAGTTTATATATTGTTTTCTAACAAAATTTCCGGGACTGTTGCATATCTTGTAATGTGGAATGAAAAGTGTTATGTATGAAAAGTTATCAATGACTAGTAAATAAAGTATTTAATTCGTATTTGTTAAAGCACAGTTATACAATCCGGTAGCAACTATCATTTAATAGTTTTTCGAGTTCGTTATTGCAAATATGTATAGTTTCTATGCAAAATTTAATCACATTAAAACGTTGCACACCACAGATTACTTAGAATACCATTATTAATATTGGAAAAACGGAAAAATTTGCATTTTTCTGTAATTACTTGTAAAAGCAGCTACATCTCTAAATGTGTATTTAGGAATTAATTCTCGATAACCTAATTTTCTACTTAGTCGGCGCCTGCTGAATATTATTTGCATTTCATGATGTTAAAATTTTTTTCTTGAAATTCTTTCATCAAAAATATAGATTTCTATCATTAGTATAGGTGTTAATTCTTGATATTTGTAAAAAGAACTATTTATCAGTATGTAAAATATTTATTTAAATGGGTCTTTAAAATAATTTCAGAATTTTCGTCATCTTTTAACCAATAAATTATTTTAATAATATACGCAATTTTATTTCACCGTGTATAAAATTTATTTCCGAATTTTGCTACAAAATTTTCAAGAAAGTTTATAAAACGTTTAACCAATATGTGCCTGATTATGGGGGAAAAAGTAAAAATTGTTTAAATTAAAATATAATTCTTCATATGCTTCTACAAGTGTTCCAATAATTTCGTGTTTTGTTTTGGATTGATGAATACTTAAATAACTAAATGCGTCAAAGTTTATATTAATCTTTGCTGATAATAAACGAGAATATGTGTATATTGGCGCTTTATGAGACAGACAGAAGGATCTAGAGCTACGAAATGTGGTATAAACATACTTTGGAGGGTAGGAATGTACAGTACACCTCGGAACTATTTTTTTCTGAAATTTTAAATAGAATTTCAATTACTTAGAACAAATGCTTGCGTGTTTCCTTGTTAACTTCCGAAAATATTATAGCTCGAAAATGATTTTTACACCATCTGAAAATACCAAAAAAATTATCTTTTCTATGATACCAATTTATTTTGCGTACAATTTTTTTCTCTAATTTCTCTCTCTCAATAATTTTTAAAAACATTTATAGGTGTATTTTAAAACAATACTTTTAATTGCTGTAAAGAAATTTAAATCGTTTTCTTTGTCACTAAAAATATTTTATGCTGGGCTTTTCTTTCATTATTGATTACTAAAATATGGAAGTCTGGCTTATTTTTTCATATTGAGTAGGGTTCTTCTTAAAGCATGGTTTTAGTTAAATTTTTAGATTTTTTTAGTTTTGTAATAATTACATATAAGGATTAATTTCAAAAGTAAGCTACGATGAAAATTTTTTTGCACTTAGTGCATTTCTAAACACGACTGCTCCTTTCTGTAATATAATTGGATGTATGGTAGAGAGACAGATAACAGATGAAGAGAATTTGGTAAGTGCAGAGCACAATGAACAGAACAGGTGTAAGGCTTCTTAAATAGTCCGAGTTACATATCTACCAAAATTTGTAATTTAAAAATGTCTTGTTGGAGGAACAATTAAGACCAAGCTAAGCATAAAATATTTTATTGGAATTTTTCGCACGAAATAATTCCACTACCCTCCATTTTCAAGATATATCACAAAATAAAACTTTGGCAGAGTCCCTCAAACTCTTCAACCGCCAATTCGCCAATTTATTTTGCCAAATTGCAAGCATAAATACAGGCTACTAATATTACGGGCGAACAGCTGGGCGCCAACGGCGGCTAGTAGAAAATAAACGCGCAATTCAATATTTGTTTAAACAATGAAAATGGTTTAAATTTTATTGTAACTATAAAAAGTACTGTTCTAACTTATACCCAAAAATATATTTTAAAATTTATTAAGTTAGAGAAAAAATTAACGGCAACTTAATTGATATCATTGAAAAGATAATGTTTTGAAATTTTAGATGGTGTAAAAATCATTTTTGTTTTATAATATTTTCGGAAGTTATCAAGGAAAAAAAGCCAAATATTCACTTAATTTTTAGTTAATTAAATTTCTAATTAAGAATTCAAAAAACGGCTCCAAGGTGCACATTCCCAACCTCCAAAGTACAATCGCGGAAAGAAACCAGCGGGAGTGGCCTCCCCTAAACTTTCTCGTATACTTTTCAAACATTTGTCATTTCCCTTCCCCCTGCGTTGATAAAAAGTTCGAACCGACTGTAACCCAGAAAGCAATGACTATCAGAAGGTTTTTCATTGTTGATTATAGTGATAGTAAAATATTGAGGTGAAGAATCATATTCACAAAAAGATACGTATGTATTAAAACTTCGCAATATTTTTTTTTTATCAAACTCTAGCAATGCAAGTTCCGCGTGCGGAGAAGAAAACGGGAGAATAGCTTGCGCATGCGCAGAGAATGCTTCGTTCGGTTGCTTTCGATAGCCGTAAAAAAATAGAGCAAAAAGCTCAGTATCATGCTGTCTTTGAGCTGTCTTGTGATGATTTTTTTCCCGATGAAAAAACAACCACACAAACTTTCTAATGACATATATAAGAATAATTCAGAATGTGTCTTGAATATTCGATTTACTATACCTAGGTTTCAAAATGTTTTAGTGTTGGTAATTTGATGAGCTGCTTCTTAAAAATAAAAATTTCTTTCGATTTTTATTGAAAAAGTATTCAAGGAAATGTAAAAGTTCAAAACAGTGGTTTTAAGAAAATTCTATTCTATAGTTATCTAAGGCAACAATTACTTTTCTATTTGCGAAATGACTATTTCTTCATAAAAAATGGCGCACCATCTTATATTCGAAAACCATAAGACATTACTGAAAAGAAAATTCGATCGCCATCTTGTTTAAAAGAATATGCCCTCACCTCTATAACATAATGTATTAATTTGAGTGATGCTTTAAATTTTAAAGAAAATCCTTTTCTATCTGAAATGCAAGAATTCCATATAATTCAGGACAGTTTAAATGTAAAAATGGTATGAGATAGCTATTGAAATGTATATGTTGGTACCTCTTTTGATGTCTTTGAAAAAATTGTTTACGCTTTTAAAAACAACTGAAGGTATAATTAATAACAAAATATTGGTTGTAATTATTATTCACACCTAACTTTATAATTTGCTTTGAAAAAAATAATATTTCTTTTATCTTTTAATATTTTCAGGTTCTTGAGAATTTTTTTCCTTGAGACGTTCAGTAATTATTTGCTGCATTAACAGTTGTATTAAATACATTTATAATTGCCAGGAAGAGTTCTATATGTACATAATTGATTTAATTCAGTAATCCAGAAAAGAAAAAAGTTCGTAAAGAAAATTCAAAGCTTTAACAAAAAGGCACAGACATAAAACGGATTAAAAGCAAATTTTGTGATTAATTCTCCTAATTTATCTCAAAGAACAGTATACTAATTCCATTCTTGTTCTTAAAATTCTTTCCCCTCTTTTTATTATTTGTGCGTTTAATTACATTTTCATTTAAATAATTCAATAAACTTTGTTTATGCTTTTCATATCAAATATCGAATTATAAAAATTAATATTTCATTTCTATTATTTCCTTAAATTCAAATCTTTGTAATTTAATAAACTTCTATCGTTCTAGGAAAACTATAACGGCATAGTATAAATTTTAAAATCAATTATAGGAAAGATCGGAAATAAAATTATGTTTAAGGAAGAAATAAACTAAATTTTTTAAGTTAATATAATACTTTATTGCGAAGTTTCGACTAAACATAAGAAATAAATTGTTACATATTTACTTTTTATTTCATTTTTCGTTCAAATTGTTGCTCTCATTTCACTAATTAAAAAAAATTCCATTGTGTTTAAAATTCAAAATTTGTAGCAATGTATTTTTTTATTGTTAAAAACAAGAATACGTATGAAGAGCTGCTGCTAGAACATATAAACAAAATTCTGGAAGAATACTAAAGAAAAATTTAAAAGCAGACGATTCATAATTTATGTCAGTAACAACTATTGATCTGGTTTATTTTGACGCTTTTTATTAATGAAAATTTAACTATTTAATTAATTGACCCAAAACATTCGTCAAAATCCTTCTTATACTTCACTATGTATGAACGAAGTTTGAAGTAAAAATGTTTCAGACCCTAAGGAAATTTTTATGTATTATAATTTTCTATTCAAAAATAGTTTTTCCATTAAAAATATTAGACATAAAAGTATTTTAATCCCGAGCAACGCTGAGCATAACAGCTAGTTTACTTTTTATTTCGTCTTAAATCTTGATGCTGCGACACGTTTTCAAACACAATACAAATAAAAAACCAGCGGGAGTGTTCTCCCCTAAACTTTCTCGTATACTTCCCCAAAAAGGTGCCGTTTCCCTTTCCCCCGCGTGGCTAAAAAAAATCGAACTTATTGTTACCCAGAATCCAATGACTATCAGAAGGTTTTTCATTACAGTAATTGTAAAATATCTAGGCAAAAAAATGAAATTCAAAGAGATGCGTAACCATTTTCTTCTCTTACCGGCTCAAGGACAAACTGACGTAATTCTCTACTCCGTAATGAAATTCCTCTCCGCTCTTGCAGTACGCATGCGCGTGGAGATAACGGATTCTCTTCAAAAGTAAATTATACGGACCGACAGACAGTCAATTCTTTGACGGATTTGGCCCAAAATTTTGTACGGAGCTACATTCATGACGATAAAACTGTGTATAAAATTTTATCCATTGGCTTTTCAAGTTTTTGAGATATAGCGTTCGCATGACCTCGAACATGCAGACAGACAGACTTCCCGTTGACAGATTTTGTCCGAAATTTGACAGAAACCTACAGATTATGTTTAAAGACCACATACCAAATTTCATCCCCGTAGCTCTAATAGTTTTCGAGTTATCGTGTTCACAGACAGACAGACAAACAGACATACACACAGACAGACAGACAAACAGACATACATACACACAGACAGACAGACAAACAGACATACACACACACAGACAGACAGACAGACAGACATAATTCCAAAATTGTGTTTTTCGGGCTCGTGGAAGTCTAAAACGTGGAGATTCGTCAAAATCTCGAGTTCGAATTTTTTGACGATTACAATACTTTCTCTTTGTATATTTCGTATACGAGAAAGTAAAAAATAATTACGGAATTTCAACGAGTTCTGCAAAATCAATCTCTTTAATTATAACTTAAATATCCAATGTGCAAGCTTAGTGACTACTGCTTTTTCATGTGATTGTCGTGAAAAGCTAAAAGGAACAAATTAACAAACTTTTATAAGAATTTTTTTTTGTACTGGTCACATGTGAAAAGCGTTTATTGTGTGGTATCTGCTGAGTGATGTAATCCTGTGAGTTTAATAAAAACAGAAGGAACCTCAAACAATTCTTGTATTTTGGTTTTGGAAGAAGAGAGTAACGATAAACGTAGAATCAGGTGACATTAATGAGAGTGGTTGGCGCCGTCTTTGGGATCGATGGCAGACGAACCGGAAGACGAATGAGAGCTGAAAAAAGTCTTGAAAAAGTAAAATCCAGACGTGTGGAGACAAAGACTTGTCCATTTTCTGTCTACCATCGATCGGGTTGCTATGACACCAACTTCTGAAAAGTTATCATACTTCTTGGGATTTTACTAGATTGGATCTGCTTACATCTATTTATCTGTTTTTCATCGCTGTATAAAAATTCAATGCATTTTAAGCAAACATTTAGGAAGATATAATGGAAAAGTTTAGCTACATTAGATAGAGAAAGTTCGCCTAAACTTCCGATTATTTTTACTTTCTCGTATACGGAGTATACAAAGAGAAAGTATTGTAATCGTCAAAAAATTCCAACTCGAGATTTTGACGAATCTCCACGTTTTAGACCCTTTCTGAGTCCGCAAAACACAATTTTGGAATGATGTCTGCCTGTGAACACGATAACTCGAAAACTATTAGAGATATAGGGAAGAAATTTGGTATGTGATCTTGACACATAAGTTGTAGGTTTCTATCAAATTTTGGACAAAGTCCGTCTACGGGAAGTCTGTCTTTCTGTCTGTCCGCGTTCATGTGAACGCTATAACTCAAAAACTTGAATAGCTAGATAGATAACATTTGGTATACAGTTTTATCACCATGAATGTAGGTCCGTGTCAAAGTTTGGACGAAATCCGACAAAGGGTTGATTGTCTGTCGAACTGTATAATCGCATAATTTAAAAAATTATATCTCCTAAACCCTTTGGTTTAGATAAATAAAAATTGGTATGATGGTAGCTAGCATTAAGTATAGATCTGTGCCAAAATTTCGTTTGAATCGGTAAAGAAAAAGGCGTTCAAATTGCATAATTAATTTTTCTAATCTGATTCTCCATACGCATGCGTACTGGTAGCAATGTCTGTGCACACGGAAGGATTACATCACATTGTCCTTGTTTTACTTACGTACTGGAAGCAATCTCTGCCCATGCGCAAGCTAACGAACGAGGTTTTGCACAGAGCTTGCATCGGCTACAGTTTGATAGAAAATAAATATTGCTAAGCTTTAATACACACGCATCTCTTTCAATATGATTCTTCACCTAAATATTTTACTATCACTATAATCTACAACGAAAAACCTTCTGATAGTCACTGAATTCTGGGTTACAATACGTTCGAATTTTTTATCCACGCAGGGGGGAGGGAAATGACAAATGTTTGAGAAGTATACGAGAAAGTTTAGGGGAGGTCACTCCCGCTGGTTTCTGATAAATTAAGGAAAGTCTCATAAAATATCTGTAAGTTTGAATATTTTTTCCTGCGCATGGGCGAAACGTAGTTAAATTTTTCTTTCATAACTTAAGAGGGCAATTTGTATAAAAATTCCAGTTCAATATCGTTAGCATTCACAAAGTTATCGGCATTGCAATAGTTAAATTTCTTTTGATTTCTAAGAGAAACAAAATGATGAGTGTTCGTGCAAAAATTGATATTTTTTAAAATTGAATCTTGGAAAGTAATATTGAAGTTTTTGAATATCCTGAATACTTTCACGTATACTCATAACTTAAATACATAATTTAAATTGTATTTGGATGATAACTTATTCGGAGGGGAACTAATCCGTTACCGTTCGTTGATTTCACTGTTAAACCACAAATTTCTTGAAAATAAAAAATGCCAATTTTTTTCCCTTTACATATTTATGATTAGGTACATGTCTAATAATCATTTTTGAAATAAATTTAGTCATTTTCAAAACGAAGCATGTAGTGAACTTGAAAGGCTTAATACTCCATAAACTGCTTCTGCATTAAAAAAAAACAAAAAAAAAAACTTTTTTTTATTTCGAATTCTTGGTACTTACGTATTAACGCCACCGAGGCTACAGATTGGCGGTAATGCGCCAATAAAGATCAATCTTGTTTACAAAAACCGTCAAATTGGCGTTAATACGTAAGTACAAAAACCGTCAAATTGGCGGCACTTAAAAACCGCCAAATCTGTAGCTGCGGTGGCGTTGGCGGCACTTAAAAACCGCCAAATTGGCGTTAATACGTAAGTACAAAACCCACCAAATTGGCGCCACTTAAAAACCGCCAAATTGGCGTTAATACGTAAGTACAAAAACCGCCAAATCTGTAGCTGCGGTGGCGTTGGCGGCACTTAAAAACCGCCAAATTGGCGTTAATACGTAAGTACAAAAACCGCCAAATTTGGCGGCACTTAAAAACCGCCAAATCTGTAGCGTCGGTGGCGTTAATACGTAAGTACCGAATTCTTTTTGCAAATTACGTAATAATGAAAATTTCATAATTCCTTTATACCATTACGGAAAAAAATAAAGGATTGCCAAATTCTGGCATTATCAGTGGATCTGAACACATTTCATTTGATAAGTGTAGATTCTAATTAATCATCTTCCGAATATTCTGCCTCGGATCTGAAAATCCAAAAACAGATTTTTCTTTCTGCGATATTCCTGTTGGTTGAAATGATGTACAGAATACGGAAGTAGAATATTTGAAAGTAATTAAATTATTATTGTGATTGAAGCAATCATGTTGCTACTTTAATAATCCATTCGAAATTTCAAAGATATTTAAACTGGAAAGTACTGAATATTTTAACTACATCTATTCAAATGAGAAATCTATATATACTTAGCATGAGCTTTTCTATACTTATAAAAGGCAATGTTTGTTTGTGT
>BGPR01042482.1:0-13243 GCA_013235015.1 Araneus ventricosus | reverse complement strand
CGCAGGATAGGTGGAGAATGAAGGTTTATTTACAAATCATACAGTGAAGACACGATGCGCAATGGTAGCGTTGGGTCATAGTCCTTGCATAAGACATAATGTAAATAGACAACAATTACACAGGTAATGACAGTTCAGGCTTTTGATATCTGCATTGCACAAACAGTCAGCAAATAACTAGTCTCGGCAATAACAAAGCTCAGCTCACCAGCTGATAGTCACATTGCAGATAGAACTCAAGACGTTTACGCTTCTCTACAGTAACTAGTCGTTCAAAGAGCGCTGAAGTCCAAACGCCTATATACTTCTCCCGTTAAGGCATGAGTCACATAAATTTTCTATGAAAATCCAGATCTCGGCCCCTAATAGAAATATCGAGTAATGTAACTGAACGAAGTATCGATGTTGGACTGTTTACACCATACACCCACGGTAAGATTTTGTGTAACACCTTTAATCTGAAGATATCTAGTTGAAATTTCTTTATTATAGACTTTACTGTTTCAGTGTAAAAACTTATTAATTAAATTATTTAGTCAATGAATAATTAAACTGCCAAAATTAAGTTTTTAAAATAAAGGCGAAAATGTAAGTGATTGTAATAAGTATCACAGCATAATATATTGTTAAGGCAGTAGAGAACTTTTTGGGTTATATGTAGAGATTCCTTGCCTTATGGAAAACTTCTCCTTTTTAAAAAAATCCTTTTTTTGTCTTCAGCGAATGACAACTTTTTCTCTGAAAAAGTAAAACTTAGTAAAAAAAGGAGGTTTGTTCCACTTTTTAGAAAGCCCCTAACGATTATTTTCTAAAAATATAGATTCGAATGATTATTTTATTTCTTCTCTCAATCTGTTGTGAAAGTTTTTTGTGTAGCGAAAAACTTGTAATAAACTATATTCTGAAAGGAAATAAGAGCTTGAAAATAATCTTAGTGAAATGTAAGCAAAAGCAGAAAATTTATAAACCTATAACCCTTAGCAAATTTTAAAAGATTTTGTTGCGAAACTTGCATCAGAAGTAACACAAAGTTACATTTGATGAAGTGAATATCAAAACTCTCATGGTTTACTGTCATAAAAAATATTTTTTTAAAGTAATACCGTTGTGTAAACCTCTTTCAGTGTCTGTTTGTATTAGATTATAGTGTAAACTTTGAATAAAAGTTTTTGATAACACTTGCCATCTTCTTCCATTTTCATGTCATCTTCATGTCACTGTAAATTAATAAAGTTTGTCTATCCGACTTTTGTGATTTTTTAATATATTGCTTGCCACAAATGTTATTATTATTTATTTGAGGAGGAATTTAACGCTATGCAAGTGTAGATAATTCAAGTTCTCCCATTCAGAGCTGTCTATAGGCGTAACTCTGCATCAAAAAATTGCGAAATTTGGAATACTTGGGACACGAAAGATATTTTTGAAAAACAAATTACAGTAGAGTCTTCCTACAACGAATTTCTCCCTATAACGAAATTTTTAATCGGAATGTTAAATAACATTCAAAATATTCTCCATATAACGAATTGGTTGTCTCCCTATAACGAATTTTTTCAGACCTTTATCCTTTCGATTTTTGAAGAAAGTTTCTAATTTCTGTGGAAACAAATCGCTCACACGTCCCTGTTTCTGGAACCACTCGCATTGTTCATTCCAGCGATAACACATAACAATAGAATGCTATGTGAAGGGTAATGCAGTTGTGGGGACCTGGGTTTCTACAGAGGGAGCAACATTTCTACGGGCCAAGATTCCAAGAATCGGGGTGGAAACAGCAAATGGATGTGACAATACGCATGTTATATTTATCCGTGCTAGTACATATTATTCTCTAAATTGGTGAATTGTCTTCACTTTTGAGCATTTTGTTTATACAATAAAAATTAGTTTAATTTTAACAAATTTGTAATAAATATTACTTCATTTTTAATTGAAAGTCATAATTAAATATTTTTGAACTTATCGCACATACTAAAAAGTTTGTAACATTTACTTAAATAAATGCAAAAATCTCTAATCTCCGTATAACGAAATTTTCTTTATAGCGAATTTTTCAATTGGAACCAAGCGATTTCGTTATAGGGAGATCCACTGTAGTTACTGAAATGGACACCAGAGTAGGACTACTGCATTAAAACAATCGTTTATCATAGGAAAATCACCAAGTAAAACTTTTCTAAGCGGCCACCCCTAACAACGGCACTTTTCTTCGGCACGGAATGTTTGGCCCATATACATAATGTTAAAATAACCCCTATTAACGGCGACTCAAACTCCTCTAAGCAGACGGATTGGTCGCCCATTCAACTTCAGTGAAGTGCATTCCGTTCGCTTTTCTGAACATGGACCTTTCGTTAAGAGAAAAGAAAGAACAAACCAGCCGGAGTGATCACCCAAAAACTTTATCGTATCCGCCCTAACGCGGGTGGGAAAAAAACACACAGAGCATGAACGATATCCTACACAGGAGCATAGGCGGCTCGTCCGGGGGGGCAAGGGGGGCAACTGCCCCCTCACTTGCAAAAGTAAAGGGGCTTTGCCCCCTCACTTTTCAAAGTTCAAAATTAACGATCCCTCGAAAAATGGATCCCAAGCTGAAGCTTTGTTGAATAATATCGAAAGTTTCCAATTCATTTTTTGTCTACTTCTGATCCAAAGAGTTTTGGAAGCTACAGATACGCTTTCAAAAGCTTTGCAATCAAAATCGCTAATTTTTTTAACAGTTAAAGAACTGGTTAATGCAACAAAAGAATGTTTGCATGAATTCCGAAGTGAAGATTTTTTTGAAAAGTTGTGGATATATGTTAACGATATTTGTGAAGAAAAATCGTTACCTTCTCCAAAACTTCCACGCTCTAGAAAGGTGTCTTCGGAAATAGGCGGCAGTTCCTTCAGCATGTCACAAAGTGTTAAATCGTTCTATTAAACGTAAATTGCTTTTCCAGTTATGGATGCTGCTTTAAACACAATAGACGAAAGGTTCAAAGAAAATGAGCTGGATATTTTTCGATCTCTAAAAGATGTAACATGTTCCAATTCATCAAAGATCATAAAAAATGCATCAGTTCAAAAAGTCTCTGAAACATATGATCTTGATATGGAAAAAAATAAAGGGGGAGATGCAATTTTTTCAGAAAATGTACAAAAAATACATCGACTCTTTGCCAGAAATATCCACGGAGATAACAGAACTGAGGAAAAGATGCAATTTTCTTGTTGAAAAGGAACTCTGTGATATACATATTTCCATACTTGACAAAACTAATCCAAATTCTCCTTGTGATACCTGTCTCAACTGCATCATGTGCGAGAAGTTTTTCATGCTTAAGATCTTTAAAATCATACCTTAGAAATAGTATGTGTCAAGAGAGGCGTTTTGCACTTGCTGTTTTGAAGATCGAAAATACTGTAGATATTGACTTTACTAAGGTAATAGAACAATTTGCGAAAAACAAAAATCGCAGGCTGTCTTTCTTCTAATTTATAATACGGATGTATATTGTATAACATAATATCAAATAAATAAATTTATAACTGACCTGCTTTCTCTGTGTGTGGGAGTACGCCGGTTTGTGACGACATCATTGATCGATTCACGAGTTTAAAGAAAGAAGAATTGACTTAAAAGGTAAGCGTTTTATATTTTTCTCATGTTATTATTTCGTGAGAATTGAAATGGAACTTTGAATTGGAAGGAGGGACTCTACGGTGGCCATCCGCTCCGATTTTTGAGGTCGTGTCCCGAATTTTTTAGAGAAGGTCATTTAATCAATAATGACGTTAAAATCCAATAATATAGTCCATTTTACAAAAAAAAATCAGCTTTAGGTGCGCCCCACCCACACACTCGCATCTCTTTTGACCCCCCACTTTTTTGGTGCACCAGCCGCCTATGCACAGGAGAGAGAAAACAAGTGCGTCGTTTTTTGCGTTGTACAATGGCGAAGAAACCGAGTACGCAATTCGAACGCTTTTCTTCAACCGATTGAAACCAAAATTGGGCACGGATCTACAATTAATGTTAGTATACCTCATACCAATTTTTATTTATCGAAGTCATAGGGTTTAGAAGTTATCGTGTTAACAAGTATGCGATTATACAGACCGACAGACAGTCAACCTTTGACAGGTTTGGTCCAAAATTTGATACGGACCTACATTCCTGATGATAAAACTGTGTACCAAATTTTATCACTCTAGCTATTTAAGTTTTTGAGTTCTAGTGTTCACATGAACACGGATAAACAGACTTCCCATTGTCGGATTTTGTCCAAAATTTGATAGAAACCTACAAATTATGTGTACAGATAACAAACCAACCAAATTTCATCCCTCTAGCGCTAATAATATTCGAGTTATCGTATTCACAGACAGACATAATTCTAAAATTGTGTTTTGTGGACTCAGGGAGGACTAAAACATGGAGATTCATCAAAATATCAAGTTTGAACTTTTCGACAACTGCAATACTTTCCTTTTGTATACTTCATATACGATAAAGTAAAATTTGAGACACTCAAAAACAACACCGGAAATCAAATCGAAATAAATAATTCCTTTCCCAAAGCGAAGAGAAATGTGAACTTTGGCCTCTATCGGGGTTGGGCATTCAAGAGTTCATTTGTGTCTTTGGCCTCTATCGAGGTTGGGCATTCAAGAGTTCATTTGTGTCTTTCAGGAGCTGATTCGGATTCTGGCAAAGAAGATGCTGATACGGGTTGCGACCATCTGCAAATGAAACTTATAGTTCAATAGACTTTACGAAAAATAGACCATACTATTGGCGATTCCTCAACAAGTAACGGCGAAACGATTAGTCATTTATTTTTCCATTACCGGGGCGGGGGAATGATAATGAAAAAAATTTATCTTTGAAAAAGTTGAAAGATCCAAGGAAACGGAAATTCTATCTTTTTTCTTAAAGAAATTAGAAATTTTCGAAATACTTTTTATTTCAGATGATTCTTAAAATTTTCTTTATCATAGATAACGAATTAGGACTTGTTTAAATATGTATTGTTACGAACATGTAATGCCGCTTTCTTACAATGATAGTCTTATGGTTGGAAAGAGACATTTGCAGAGGTTCTTACTGCCGATCGGGGAATTGAAGCCAACGACCCCCAGACATTGGCGACTTGGTGACAAATTTTGCGACTTTGGCGACAAAATGAAAGTCCTCAGAAACACTAGAATTTTCTCTATATCTCTATTAGGAGCGTAGATATACAGAATTTACTAGATGATTCTATGTGACGTCACATCCTGTCATAAAATGTATAAAAACCCGAAGTTGCTGAGATGGGACAATCGTCGTCTTTGAGCGTCTTCGGAGTTCAAAGAATCTCTTTGGAGTCTTGTTCGCATTGAGTCTTGATCAGCTGTTTGACGCTGAGTGTGCTATTGCTGATTTTATTAGTGATTACCTATCGGGGAAGGAGACTGTCTGTTTGTGTTGCTAATTTGTGCAAGTGCTGTTTATCCTGTTACCTGCGCTTCGTGTTTGCGGAATGTTCGAGAATCAAGTGACACTTTCCGTTATCCTTCTTGTCGGACTGTTTTCACCATACACACACCGATCGAATTTTGTAACAGTTTTGTCTACTTCCAAACATGAAACCTCTTAAGAGCGGCCAGTTTCCCTGGGAACTGCATTTGCATATTCCCACCGTTTCAGATTGCTTGGAAACAGTATACGTGTCAGCTACTCATTAAGAACTGCGATGTCTTGAGTCTGCCAACTGCATTGTAAGGACTTGCCTTTCTTCTCTTCTGTTGTTGTGTGTTGTGTTACGTTGACGGGCAGTCTCAACCAGTGTTGTCTGATGTCATAGCATTTTCCGTGCTCCTGTCTGCTTATTGAAATATTTTTATTTGTTCATCGATTTAATTTTTAAATTTACTTTTCTTTTATGTTTACTTATTTTTATTACTTTCTTGTACTTTTTACACTTCATAACCTATTATTTTGGCTTGTTTTGTCCAAATTCTGTTTATTACCGTAATGAGCATGTTTGATATATTATTAGAGATTATGACCCTTTGGTTTGGTCAGAGTAGATCTTCTGGTAAGTGGAGACTTTACTGTTTGACACTGGGGATCGACATGGTGTGAGAGAGCCGTCTGTCTGTCCTCAGTTTTTGTCCCTTTAAAGAACTGTGGTTTCCTTCGGTGTTATCCTGTTGGATGGATTGCTCCGAGGAGTTTCGTTCTTTTAAAGCTTGACATTCACGAGAAGGCTATCTATGCCATTTGTCCTAAAACTGGTTTTTTTTCCCACCCATTTTAGTTGAAAAATTAGGCAAAGCATTCAAGTATATTCCAAAGTTTGTTTTGAGACAAGGTTCAAAGTTGCAGAACTCTACCCACCCATACTCCTGGTTCCCCCACACGGGGGAATTCGAGTTTCATTTCTATCCTCGTCGCGAGGTGCCAATGTAGGCAGATCCTTTGTTTTGCCGTTACTCTCGCATCGATGTATCAAATTGGAATCGGTGGATTGAGGTTTGGATTTTAAGTTCTTTTGAATTACATCATTTCGAATCATTTGCTCCAAATTTGACAGGTTTTCGACCTTGATGATAGGTTTTCTGTTCCCGTGTTCCAAAAATTCCATTTTGGAAGAGTAATAAATGGCCCGTTTAAGGTATTTGGCCCAAATATCGCCCGCGTTCCTAATATCGTCCACCACGATTTGTTATTGATTTAAAATGGATATGGTGGCCACTACAGGAACTACAAAGCTTCCCCCTTCAGTGGTTGTTTGAGAAAGCCATTTGAACCTGTGTTGTTTTTTCTTTTCTCTGGGAATTTTTGTTGATTTTCGTGTTAGGTGAATTAATAATCATGTTTCATTAGTTTGGGTATAATCAGTAAAGTGCAAGTCATAATGTTATAACATTTGAGCAATGATAGTGACTATAACTGGCTACATTTTGATGTAGTTTATTTTTTGTTTTGCGATCCGATTCCAAAGGGGGATGTCGCCGTGTTTGAGGGTTCGGTTGTTCCCATTATCGCCCACTTGGGTATTCGCATTGTCGTCCTAGCCCTTTGAGGGGCACTATATTAAAAGAAAAATTACCTTAAAAAATACATGGTTGATGTCCTGTCACCCGATAATGCTCTTAAGTTCTTTTTTATTTTAATGTTTTAATTGGGGGAAAGATGTTAAAAGAATACTTTAACTACATTCTTAAAAGTACAAAAAAGCTATCTTGTATTACTTTCAATTTTGTTGTGTCTTAATTTTCATGTTTAATAAAGAACGTACGATCATAACATAAGCTACATTTTATTTCAATCCATTTTAGACATAAGCGAAATTAGGAACATATAGTGGACGATATTAGGAACATATAGTGGACGATATGAGAAACATATAGTGGACGATATTAGGAACATATAGTTGACGATATTAGGAACATGTAGTGGACGATATTAAGAACATATAGTTAACGATATTAGGAACACATTTTTTAGAAGGAAAAATTCTGTGCTCGCAAAAATTTTTGGTGTGTTTGTTAAACTTATTTGGTATGTTTTTGGACGACAATCCAGATAATAGATTGCAACAATTTTTAGACAAACTGCACATGAATTAGCACTCTGATTAAAATAATGGCTCAAGTGGGCGATGTTTGGTCCCCCCCCCCTACCTTATATGTGTTCATTGAGTTGTTTCTTTTTATCCATTTAGGGCCGCGGTGGCTTAGTGGTAAGTTCCCGACCGGAAGGTTCCAGCAGGTTAAATCCGATTCTTCTGAAGCTCCGCCGTATATGGGGATTATTGCATTTTAAAATATACGTACTGGCGTTGGTGGGGTGAAGTTTGGAGATGGGAGTTACCAGTTCAGGTGCCGCCCTCGTCATCTGACCGCGGCTCAAAATGACGAGGTCTGCCCCAAAAAAGCCATCGTGTTGCTTCAATACGGGGCATTAATATAACTTAAATTAAAACTGAACTATAACTTTTTATCCATTCGGTCAAATTTCTCCTTTTTTATACGATCTGCGATTGAATCTGAAAGAATTCTGCAACAAACTGGCTCTTCTCTGAATTCCTTGTTATTTAGATAGGCTTTATGAATATTAACCATTTCATGTCTTCCGGAAGTTCACCAGGCCGCAGTGGTCTAGTGGTAACGTCTCGGAGTCGCAAGGCTCCAGGCTCGAAACCCGTTTCCGCTGACAATCGCCGTGGGTATGGTGCGCGTTAAATCTGACGTTAGTCAAATGCCTTTTCGTTGATGAAGTGCCGAAGTTTTGACAAGGAGGTGCCTGCCCAGGTGTCGTCTTCTGACCGCGGTTCAAAATGATGATATCCGATCCAAAATAACCCTCCATTTGCTTCAAAACGGGACGAATATGTAATATAAGTAATCGAAAGATCGCCTCCTATTTGGCATACGACGCATTCCAATTCCTCTCTTCGGTTCTCTCTGAAAACCTCCGTTTTGAATCAGGACAGGATGCGTGTTCTAAAAAAAATAATTGTCGGCTTTTTCAAATAACAGAATTTTCCAAAGAAAAAAAATGATAGAATTTAATAACTACAACATTCGAGTCTGAATCTTCATGGGAAGAAAATCATTTTTCTTTTTCAACGTAGGACTACGTTCCTCCCATTGGAGTCTCAAGAAGGAAATGGATTCGTACGCCAAAACGCCACAAGAAACGTTGCATGGGAGATCCTCTATATCTCGGTAACTGCATATGTTAAAAGCATAACTAATGCCTTATTTTAGAGATAAAGGGCAACAACAGAAGTCGTTACAAAAAAAATGAAAATCGGAATTGTAGTTCAGCGACTACGGGGCCGTTCAAATACTACGTAAGCACCCAAGGGAGTAGATGGATAATAAGGCTTCTGGGACACCGGGTGGCGGGTGGACCACTTCCCTCCCCCTCCCTACTTCTCCCCACCCGACTTTCAGCTGAGTTCAGATAAGAAATGTGCTCGAACTCTTCTTAGATTAGACAAGAAGGATGATAACGAATTTATTTTTATTTTCGGACTTTGAAAATTTTTGAAGAACTTTGAACTTTTTCTCGGCTAATTTCTTTTACAAAAGTTTGATTTTAGTCACTTAGATTTTTCACAACGTCCTTTCACAGATTTGCATCAATTCAATCATAACTTATCATGCGTGCATTAAAATAAAATATTTAAATATGAAATAAACATAATAATTTGATACTTACAATCTTAATTTCATTATTTTTTCTGTTTTTATAGACTTTGAATTTTCTCAGCTTTTGAACAGAATTTCATCAATTTGAGTTAAACTTTCAATCTTATTCTAATTTTCGGCATGCTCATTTTTCTTTTTTCGCTATCGAATAACGTTTTTCATTTGTTTTCAGGAAAATTTCAAAACTTGCGCATTTTCTGTTCTTAAATAACAAAAAGTTTACTTAGTCCCTAATTCTCATAAAATCTGTTTCTTAATTAAATCAGTTTTATAAGAATAATTCTTCAAATGATCCAACTTGGATTCATTTTTCTTTCATCATTCAACTTTCCTCTTTGCTTCAAGCTTATTTTTCCACTAACAAACACAATTTTAGAATATTCTAACAATAACATACAAGAGCACTAAAAATCACTTAGTTTGAATAAGTTAACTTAAAATTCCGTTTTTAATT
Source organism: Araneus ventricosus (assembly GCA_013235015.1). NCBI lineage: Eukaryota > Metazoa > Arthropoda > Arachnida > Araneae > Araneidae > Araneus > Araneus ventricosus. Next base: position 3,591 of record BGPR01042482.1, on the reverse strand, counting down.
GTTTCAGGAATAACAAAACGTTAAACTCTCTTAAACTTAAATGGAAAATTTGATTCTTGAACGAGAAAGTGTTGGCATTATTTTTTTTTCTTTCCGAATTCACTTAACATCGACCAAATTGTTTCATTAATATTAACCATTAAAGATCGCTCTTTTTTTTTGTTGGACATATAACTTATCTATAAAGACTTTGTTTACTTCGAATAACACTAGAAAGGTGACATTAAACCTTGCAAATGCATAGATTCATCACAAATTATTTTATCTAAAAAATTTAGGGACCATTCATCATAGTTAATTCTAAAACTATATAAAACATTCCACTAATCTAAAATTTTCGCCTATTAACTAATAAAACATTTATTTCGATACTTAAAAAAAAAAATTTTCGACCGATTTCTGTGTTTTTTTTTTCAAACTTTTTTCGACTTTCATCTCAATTCCTTTCAATCTTATTTTATTTCACGAACTATTTATTCAATTTCATTAATTATATATATATATATTCTCTAACTAATTTTCCATACATGACTAAAATTCACTTTCATTTTTAAACGCGTTTCTTCCAATGATGAAAACGACTTAAGAATATTCTATCAATAACATAGAAAAATAAAAATCTCTTAGGTTTGAATAAATTAATGAAATGAAACTCATGTTTTACATTCTAATTCCTTTTCACATTGATCAAATAAATTTAATCTCAACAATTTTAACCACCAAAGAACTTTTTTTTCTTACATGCATGTTTAATTCATGAAGATTGTGTGTGTGATTTATTTCGAATAACGATAAAAGAGTTACCATGTCTGTGTGTGTGTGTCTGCTTCTCTTTGCGATTTTTCCATATATGACTAAAATTCACTTTTATTTTTAAACGCGTTTCTTCCAATGATGAAAACGACTTAAGAATATTCTATCAATAACATAGAAAAATAAAAATCTCTTAGGTTTGAATAAATTAATGAAATGAAACTCATGTTTTACATTCTAATTGCTTTTTACATTGATCAAATAAATTTAATCTCAACAATTTTAACCTCCAAAGAACTTTTTTCTGCATGCGTGAAGACTGTGTGTGTGTGATTTACTTCGAATAACGATAAAAGAGTTACCACGTCTGTGTGTGTTTGTTCTCTTTGCGACAGATTATCTTTTGAGAATATTCCACATAGATAATTCTAATCATTGCTTACTCTATCTCAATCCTACATGAAAGATAGCTTGCTTTGATTAATTTTGAAATTGTTTTTTTCCAATCACGAATGCAATTATTAAAAATCTCTTTGGTTTGATTAAGTTTTTCGTGCATGGTGAAATTTGATAAAATTGAACTTAAAATTTCAATTTTCTACCAGTTTCGAAAATACCGAAACATAAAAACTATTTTAAAGCCGACTGTTGCAGATGAAGATCTGTTCCAACTTACTTAAATAAACCTCATTCAAACACTTCGAGATTGAATTTCTTTTCCTCAACTTAAAACCTTTATGAAAAATATTTCAGAGTGTTTTTAGATATTCAATTTTTTTTTCTCGGCTTTTGAACAAAATTTCTTGAATTGCTCTTTCAATCCTATTTTATTTCAACAACTGATTTTCCATTTTCATTATATATATATATATATACATATATTGATTGCTTGATTCTCCTGGATTCGAATTTCCAAAACAATCTTCATCACTTGATGTTACGCTTCATGATTATAACAATCTAGCTATGAAGACCGACGCAGTTAGTATTAAATTTGTTTTATCATATTTCCTTTAAGATTAAAAGATCGTGTTAAATCTTACATTCGTGACTAATTCGGACACGTCATAGATGATCCATGTCATGCTTATTTCTAGAATATTTAACTATGACTATCGTCTTGCATTGTTAATTCTAATCACGCATTCTTTTTCAACTATCATACATATAAAAATCTCTTTATCTTAAATTTCAGTCTATTAATTGATATGTTTATCTTTATGTGTCACTTGATATTTTCTTAGAACTTCGAGAATATTCTTATGCCGATTAAAGGCATGAGTTTGTTTGTTTTTTATCTGTCTCCCTTTCACCCAATCACATTCACAAATGATTAAGTTCTCACACAAGTTCAACCAATAATGTTACTGAACCCTTTTAACAATTTTTTAGAGTTTCCTTATAAATTTCGAACTTTCCCTCATGAATTCCCTCTACTTTGATTTTTGCCATTCTACTGTGTTTCCCGACTTTTTTCTTCATCATGAAACTTGCATCATCTGAATCCGCTTCTTCAAAGACTGCTCCGAAGAAACTCTCAACATTTAACAACACTGATAGCTTTACTGTTGACTCTATTCCTCCACACCATTATCACCTCGGTGAGAACAACTACGCTGTGGTCAGTGATTTCGCGAATGTTTTAAATGTGCACATTCGAAAGTTCAAAACGAATGAAAACGGCAGAATCTTCCCAACCAAAAACGGTGTTAGTTTTTCACCTTACGTGTGGGAATCACTTGTTACCGAAATGGACAATTCATCTTTACAATCAGAGACAGGGAAAGTGCTAATCGTCAGAGACACATTGTTTCTAACCAGTGCATGGATCGAAAATGTTCCCTATGTCTCGCTTCAGCGATATGTCACGAAACAAGACTTTTCGAGGCAGTCTCTCCCATCTGTGTGCCTACTCACCGAAACTGAATGGAACCAACTTCAATGCCTTAGGAAAAAGATCAGCGAAAGCTGTAAGTCACTGATGTTTAATAATTTTCTGAAAAAGAAAATTCTTTTGGAAGTGTCTTCACGATCTCCACGCACCAATTTACAAATGGAGCTAAGCGATGTTGAAATGGTGCTATCGATGTCCCTAACAGAACTTTTAGCGGACAATATAAAGAGACGAATCGAGGAAGTGATGGTTTGCAATGGCTGCATTGAGAATCAGGCGAATCAGCTTGGTCACGAATGCGTGACCATGAACTTTGAATCCAGACATAGTCTTTACGGAGACTTAGCCATCCTATCGATGGACATTGAAATTGTTGCGAGAAATTTTATTGAAAGAAATGCACAAATGCTAAATTATATAAATGAAACTTTTTTTAATAACCTTAATATGGATTTACTTGTGAAAAATGCCTGTGATATGTATATAGCTTCTGACATCATGCCTCATAGAATGTTTTAAATAAAAGGTATTTTATTTTATTTGTGTTTATATTAATATGTTTTTGCATGCTTGCTATTTTCAAAATGTTTTAACCCTTCAAAGGATTATAATTCTATTTAATATACTGTTTATTTATATTTTACTTTAACTTAACTACTCGAATTTATAGAGAAGCATTCATATTAAAAATTTCTAAAGTTTGAATAAGTTTCTCCAACATAATGAAATTTGCTCAAACTAAACTTGAAATTTCGATTTTCTATCAGTTTCAGAAATAACAAAACATGTTATTATTTTAAAGTTGGTTGCCTTTGAAGAAAAATTGTTTCAAGCTTAAAAGTGTTGACTTTATTTCAACAAACAAATGTCTTTATTGAATATTTTCTCACTCATGCCTTAATTCACTTAGCATAAAAATATATTCTTTTGAATATATATATATA
>BGPR01042481.1:0-13244 GCA_013235015.1 Araneus ventricosus | reverse complement strand
CTGTGCTTCGTTCGGTACATTGTTACTAGTGAAAGGCCCCTCTAAGGGTTGTGAAAAGAATTTAGTTCTATTTCATTTTATTTATCCTAAATAAACTCTAAGATACTTTCTTCATCAAATGGCTACAGCTTGTGTGGTTTTGTTGATGTATCATACTTTCAACAATTATAAAAATGGTATTTTATAGATTTACTGTCATGGCCAATTTATAGCTAAATAACCAGTTTGATGTTTAGTTTAAGTTTTAATCATAAACGTTTTTAGAATTTCAACTAATTTTCAAATAATGCTTATGGGTAAGTATTGCAAAGCGCAGCTCTCTCTGCTGTTAGGGTTAGTAGTAATAGTCATCAGAAAACTTGGATGCGCAAAATTTCGAACCCCTAGCATATTAGGAAGAAAAAAAGAAAAACCGATTACAAAAAATTACTTACTTATAAAACATTATATTTATAAGCATGCAAGAATTATGTTAAATAAATTGTGCAATAAATAAGAATTATTTATCAGTTTATCAGTTTATTTTGACTGTGATATTCAATTATCAAAACATGCATGCATTCGTTATTTGTGAACAAAAGCTTTAATGAAACAAATTCATCAAATCACTTTCGACTCCCTTGAATTTATGCTGAGTGAGATCTGATGGTCATTTTGAACTATGATCTAATGCTTTTTTTTTGCAGCCATGGAAGCATCCTCGTTGCTGGAGCAATCTCACAAATCCCCTCTCAATTGCAATCATCTGCCCTCATACTAGTCAGTGACACGAGAGCATGTACGTTTAATGCCGTCTCATTTATTCACTAGCAGCGTTCATCTCCAGCCATTCATCTCCAGCAGGGGTCCAGAACCCCTCTAGTGTCCTCATTAAAACACTAATATGATTCTCAGCAAATTGGGCACCCTGAAACTTTAATGAACATTAATCCTGCTAATAAACACTCTCATGCTCTTGCATAAACATAAGGATACACTTGTGGTGTGGCTCATAAAACCAGCTTAACAACTGGTAATAAACGAATTAACGATTTCAACTGGGATTTAAGTCACTAACTGTCTGAGGCCTTTAATGGCCGCAGGATGTGGATGCCACACGGGATTGTCACATGATATAAATGTTCCCGACCATTATTCAGAGGGACCCCAACGTACCTACACCTTTGGGTGGGCATTAAATTACTCATCACCCATTAAACTGAAGCTCCTTTAACGATGTTAGGTAAAGAATTGACATTAAGACTTATCCTCTCTTGAGTAAAGGGGGATTTGATATTTTAAGAAGTAGGAAGTATAGTGTAGAAATCCTCTTCCGTGACGATAAGGGGGTTTGTATTTGGGTGGTAAATAATGAATGGGGCATCGACGAAATGGATTCAATATTTTGAATCCATCAATAACTAAGGATCGGCTAGGATTCGCGAGTTTGTAGGGAATGCATATTCATCAGACAGTGGTAAATGTTTTGGGTGTGAATAGGAGTAAATTTCAAATATTATCGTTTCGCTGAATAATGTATAAAATTTGGATATTTGCTAATTTGATGTCGTAATGTTTATTAAAATTAGCGAACTGATTGGAATAATGTAATAGATATCAATCTCCGACCAACTTCTTCCGCCTGAGAATATGGCAAGGGAATGGGACAAAAAGACAACTGCTGATTATAACTGCATAACATAATTTTCCTATAAATTTTAAAAAATACAACTTTAAAAAATATCAATTTGTGGAAAAACTCTCATCACTTTGTTTCTCTTTGAGAGGAACAGAAATTCTGTTCGTTTCTATGCTGATATCTTTCTAAACCTTAATAGTATTGAAGTGGAATTTTTATAGAAGTTGCCCTATATATCTGGTTTTGAAGTTATAACAGACGTGCACTGCGTCTCGCACATGCTCAGTAAAATATTATTTACTACAAATACTCATACCCCCTTTAATTTTTAAAGTATTTACTTCCAATTTTAAAGCTTTCCTCCTCTAACGTATGGTCGAGTATTCGCTAAGTTTTGTATAATTTAATTGAAAACTCTGCATGTATTAAGCAAAAAAAGGGTGGAAAAATTTGGAATTTTTAAAGAAAACCTTTATATCTCCCAGAATATACTTGCTATTGTTACAAAAAGCCATGTAATCTATGTGCATATTAAAGTTAACCGGTGATAAAATTTGCAACTAATTATCAGCTTTCTTTGAAATGGGGTGAGTCGATTTCAGGAAGAAATCAGTGATTGATTGTTCTATTTGGATATGCCAAAAGATGGTTCAATATAACCTAGAGTTTCGACTCTGGTAATTTATGAATGAAATATGCTCTTCAAGAATGTTGCGTCCATACTTTTTTCCGTCCTTCACTGATATAATTCAAGTTTTATCTTTTCTTCTGTCGAAGTATAAAACAGGCATTTGTACGATTTCGTCTTCTTTCGTGGCCAATTTTCGTGCTATCTTGCGTTTCCTGCGAACTTATTTTTATCAATAATTTAAAAAGTAGAAGTGTGAATGACTGCTAAAGTAATAGCTTCCCCCATCCCTATCTGATATTTACGTATCTATCACACATTTTTGAAAGCAAATTGTAATATGCCTTACTGTTTGTAGCAGTAGGCTAATCAACAGGAGACACCGACGTTGAGGCTTGTGACTGTGACAGGAATACATCATCATTGTCCTGATGACTAGATACAGATGAAGTCGACATATTTAGTTTCCCTGTGCTTACTTTTTAAGGCTGATGCTGTAATCTTTGACTTATCATATTCCGTTTCAAAGTATTCGTTATTTTATTCGTTCTAACCATATATATGGTTCCGATCACCATCCTTCTAATGGTTCGTTGGTCGATTAGTAAGCTTTTCTTTCTGACATGTCATTTGTTGTGTCTGGAACAAAAGCACTCAGCGATGTTTCTACATTTGCAGGACGAAATGACAAACAGTATTTTACTGTCACAGAGAATCTTTTCTTCGGTATTTTAGGGTGAGATTTCAAACTATTTTATGCATTTCAGATGATACGTCTTCAGCATATCATTCATTACTTTATGTTGCACAGTAGGAATGAATGATCTTTACCATATTTCTTTAATTTTTTCAAGATAATGTCCTCTGTTTTCATATACGTGGGTCCTTTATTAAATTATTTATCATACTTTATTTTATGCCGTTTAACACGTAGGGCATCATAACATATTCGTAGGATGGTAACATACTTTATTTGACATCACTTGAATCTCCAAACAACGCACATTCCCACTCTAAACGAGTACGATTCATGATAAAAATTGCGCGATTGAGTTCAACACAACACCTCATGTGTTTGGTGTTTGCTCAACCCTTCCTCCACTTGACAACCCCTCAAACTTCCAATCATGTCGCATTATCTTCCATGTACGAAGAAAGTAACGTTTATTGGTTGAAACCCTAATTGGAAGTTATCTCAGAAAAACGAAAAACTCGAAATTTCGACGTCAATCCGGAGGCAGTAAGACTTATCAGAATATAAAAAATATTTCACATGTATTAATTTGAGAGCATTTAGCACCTTTTTAACGCTGTGCCCCTTAAAAAAGGAGAAAAAATTAAGACGACCCAACCTAATATACAGCCAACATCAAAGACATATGAACAAACAAATAGGAATTGTTTTTATTACTTAATGAAACCTGAGATGCCTGAAGCTATTAAGAAATGAGTCCGTTCTGTAACTAGATTACATTAAATGTTGATTAAGATTAACCATGTCAAAATGTGAAAGCATTAATACAAATTAATCAAACAATTGTTAAACAACTTGCAGAATATTATACGAAAAAATGATATATACTAGCTAGATACTATTCTTGTTTGAGGTAATTTAATTTAGCTCTGAAGTGGAAACACTAGTGCTTTAATTTTCTACTTTACTTTGACACTTTCTTAAAGCTTAATGTTAAAAATGTATATGGACTACCAATTTCTTTTTTCTGCTTTATTAAAGTAAAGAGACATTATAAGTCATATTTTAATATCCATTCTTTTCAATTTCTTTAAAAAAAACTTTAAATATTATTACTTAGCTAACTTTAATCAAAACCATAAATTTCTTTTGAAGTCAACTTGAGGGAATTATTTTATTTCCTTAATTTTATTATTTAATTAGATTGCAAGCACATAAAAATAAAAGGAACTTATCTCAGACATAATTGCGTCGCATAATTTTCTTTGATTTGCAAAAAAAAAATTCTCAAAAAGGAAAGTACCATCTTTCTACCTTTTCTTTCTTTTTTCGCATTTCTTAATCATATTTCATTAAATTAAACCTCATTTAAAACACGCAGTATCACATGAAAGGATGATGAATTTTATTTTTAAGCTTAGTGTTCTGTTATAATCGAATCAAAATTAAAAAAAACTTACAAAGTCTGTATTTTCTCTTACTTGCACTGAATCATTAAAATAGTTTATTTCCGTAATGATCAGAAATAATTTAACAAGTATTCAGTATATCTACAGAAATACTTATTCGAGTCAAAACATTTTTTATTTAAAAGAATTGATTATTAATCAACGCATTGCCGTTTTTAAACTGAAATTTAAGTAATTAAATGTATAATTTTTAAATAAATTAATAATTAATTTGAGAAGTAGTTTTCTTGAAAATTACCTACTTACATAAAAATCAAAGCAGTGATAAAATCTATTGTTCTTAACATATATAAGATTACATTACAGAAAAATTTTAATATTTGTATTTTAGAAACAATATATTATTACTTTAAATAAGACTTACATAAAACAAAATTATATAAATATACGCTTACAGTTTCGGCAATCTTCTAGTAATATCTGAATTTGAGTTATAATTATAAAAAAATATAATTTCTTCATAAAGTATGTATTAAATTCATGTTGGAAAGTATATTTTCTTATTAATTATAATATTAATAATTAATTTTAATAAATTTATAATTATGAGTTATCATTTTTAAAATGAGTGTTTCATTTTGATGAAATAATTTAGATTATCTTTATTTATACCTGCAATTTATCGAAAAATTTTTTGATACTTGCTAACTTTATAATGTATGATACGCAAATCAAAATTTTTACTGTTTAACAATCATTTATAAAGACTTTATTTAAAAAGGATACCTTTTATACGAGTTTTAGCTTTTGGCTGGTAATTTCGCAGGAATTTCTTAGAAAATTAAATATGACCAACAAAGGTTTAACTAGATTTATGTATTTATTATTTTCTTTTAAATTTTTATCAAATTTTTATAAAAAGAATTTTTCAAAACCAAAATATGAAATACTGGTCGTAATATCTATTATGTTATTGATAAAAATTTTCACCTAGGAAGTTGATTGTCTTTTAAGAATATGTTTAGCTCGAGAATTTCTCATGGTAAATATTTGTGCAATACTATTTTCTTTTTGTAAAATGCCATACACTGTAAAAAATATCCGTTTTTCACCCGGACTTTTTCCGTATATTTGACGGTTTAAAGCTGTTTTGTTGACAAAACGATTTTTCACCGTTTTCCGCTCCAGCCATAAACGGTTTAAAACCGTCAGTACAAATTCTATTTTTCGTCATATGGCTTTCCGTACGATAACTTTCCCTTTTCTTAAATGTAATTTTATTGCATTCATTTCATGTTTTTAATAGGGTTCCATCTCCGCTATTGTTTATACATGTTGCAGTAACCTATTGTCACTCATGGAAGCTAACCTTAAAACACGTGTTCTGGCAATAGTTGATTTTTACACCACTAGGTGGCGCCACTTGAGCTATAGTGACTTTAAAACTCAAATAGATTATTTTTACTTCATTTTATGAAGTCTCCGGTGGTCTAGTGGTTAGAGCAGCTGCCTATTATTTCTATGAACGCGGTTTCGATCCCCGGCTCGGAGGAGTTAGAAGTTTTGTCACTATCTTGCATCAAAATCGTCCAAGTAAGTTCAATTAAAAATTAGATTGATTAAACTAATTGAAATTAATAATTAAGCCTTGATTAATTAATATTCCTAATTGATAATACACATCAGAACATTTCAACTCAACTCGAACAGAAGGAGAAAAACAACTCAACTCAGTCGATGACGTCACTTACTTCGATGACTTAATTTTTACGGAGAAAACTTGATTTCCCTGTATGGTAAAAAACCGTTGTGCCTACGGATTTACTTCGTAACTTTTACGGTTTTGCACAACCAACCCAGCTGCCAGTTTAAAACCGTAAATTTTACGTTATTTTTTTTACAGTGTATAATTATAATAATAGAATCTATTGTATTATTAAATATATTTAATTGTAGTATTATTCCACTATAATATTTATTCTATTAATTGCAGCATTCTTATCTTAGAAATAGGTTGCCTTTTAAACTTTTATTTGTTCGAAAATTTCTCATGATAGAAGAAAGATTTAAAGCTTGAACTTATAGTTATATGATATTTTCTAGTAATGAGTTTTATGTTTATAGTAATAGTTTGTTTCTTATATTAATCTATTGAAATAAATGTATTTAATATTTAAAGGAAACGAACCTTTCAAATTATCTTTTTAAAAAATCAGATGTTTTATTTTTTTTAAATTTGTGCAAAACTATTTTTAGTAAGGAATTTTATAACCATACTAATAGCTTGTTTTTTGGACTAATCTTGTGTAATAAACGTATTCAAAATTTCAAGAGAAACGAACTTTTGAAGAGATATTTAAAATAAATGGAAATATTTTAAAATCTCAATCATTGTTCGAACTTAGAAATGGCATATTCTGATTATAATTCTGCTTAAACTTAAGCTTCTGTTATAAGGGAAACAGAAGAATAATTTGAATTGGCTAAAATCAAGAAAACCTCTTTTATTTAGTGAAATAAAAGTCCAAAAAGATAAATCGATTTTGCTTGATGAAATAGGCTAAATATAGGTTTTCGTGTGCCTGAAATATATACATTATCATATATGTTATATTTTTTTGTGTTTGTAAGCGTTTTTTTTACTTATTATTATGCAGAACCAAAATGCATTAATGCAGAAACGCTTTTATTAGAGATCGATTTCCTTTTATGAGTATAACTTTTGAATATTCCGCATAAGTCACAAAAGTCCTTTCACTCTTACTGGCAGAGTTTGGAAAGATGTCTCTCTGTAACGATGAACTTACCTTCTCATGCGAAGTTATAAATGATGGGAATGGAATTTACAGTTCTTTTTGATAATGCAATGTATATATACGAATTTATTTATGTTAAGCACATACTTTCTTCGCGTTTTCATCAGATGTTCCCTAATTTCTTAAATTGCCGAACTAGTGTGAAATTAAAATATATATTCTGTAAAGATATTCCTATCGATGTTCCCTGTATCGTAATTCTCACCAACATAGCTTTTCTATATTTTTGGGATTAAAAAACCAAGCAGATAAAAATCATTTTTATTAAGTGGATAGCAAGAAAAATAACAAAAAGATGCATTATTATTGAAATTAACAAAAACTTTTTTTCAGAAATATAAACGCAGGTTTCTAAATCTTTATTCTGTAATCATGAATATAACTTGCAAGTATAAAATATGTTTTCTTATTCGATGATAAATATTTTATAGGTGCGTGTTTACTTCAATAAGCATTTTCCACATGCATATTTAATACACTAGAAGTAAATTTTACAAACGCTTTTATCTCACCAATAATTTTTTTGAAACAATTTTCTTTATTTTCTCAAAGAATTCGAAATTTCAGAATTATTTTAGAAGCTATCACTACAGTGATTCAAATCAAAATGAAAACAAATGCAAGGCCAACGCTTCAAATGTGAGAGGATTGTTTTTCATGAACCCATGGTAACGTGTTGTAATAGTTTCATCTAAACAAAATCAACGTTTTCGCCAAAATAAAAGAATAATATGCTGTTGGGAATTTCTTAGTCTGAAGATAATTACATTTTTTTACTGTACCTTGAGATTTAGTTTTCATACCTGACTGCTAAAATGTAACCTCCAAAACAACTGATTATATAAGTAATACTGGTGTAATTTCAGTTTATTTATGCGAAAAAAGGGAGATTCCAGAAGTTGAATTACGATTTAATTTGGGCTGCTTTATTATATGGGCATTTAAATGAAAATACTTTTCAATCTAAAGACTTATAAATCTTTTCAGGTGTTGAAAAGTACAATAGAATTAGGAGTGCAACCTATACTCCTTATACATGAAATTATCCTCTTTAGGCCTTAAATTCGGACGAGTATAGGGAGAAAAGATACAAACACATTGATTTCGCTATAAAAATAATAAAATACAAAAATAATACATTGAAAAAATGCGTCTTTTAATTTAAATAATGAAAGTGATGCATCTGTCTATCAACCTTATCACTATCTTGTGTTTCTATTAGCTTTGTTTTGCACTTCAAAGATACAATAAAGCACTTTCTGTAAAGAATTATAACGTTCATCGGCTGCAATACTGGCACAACACGAAAAACACGAATTACGAATTACGACAATTCCCGACATTATAAAATGGTCTTTATTGCTTAATAACAGAATTCCAATTGTTTGGACTAAAGCATATGTAGTGGTTAAACGTCCTCCCGTTGGTGTTGCGCGGAAGTTTGGAGAGGGGGTGCCCGCTCAGATGTCGCCCTCGTCATCTGACCTTGGTTCAAAATTGCGGGGTCAGTCCCAAAATAGCCCTCATGTTGCTTCAAAACGGGAGTTAATATCCCTAAACTAAACAAACTAAACCTATTGTTACGAAGCTGTAAAGTTGTTTCCCCAACATGCTAATCTTCTGGCAGGAAAGAGAGTTTTACAGAGGCATCCAATCAAGCCAATGAATCCCAACCATGGCGGCATAAATTTGGCGACGAAACGAAGCTTTTAGAAAGTATAAGAAATTTGGCCCTATCTCTACTAAGAGCGGAAATATGTGATGTCACTCCCTCTTGGAAAAGGTATAAAAACAAAGCTCTGAAATCAGAAGTGAGTCCGTTAGAGTTTGGTCAGAAGTGGAAGCTGGCTAACTAATATACGCTGAGAGCTATTTAAAGAGCTGTAACTGATTTTTATTACTGATCAGCGTTGTTAATTTATACAAGTGCTGTTTAGCTTTGTTACCTGTGCTTATTATTTTGATGAAATCTTCGTGGAATAAAGCTTTATTTTTTCTGTCCTGCTTGTTAGATTGTATTCATGTATACCCAATGGATGATTTTTGTATAACACTATTATTCCCTTTACTAATGTGCGATTCCTTCAAGTCAAAGAACCAACGAAATCTTTTTACCTGTTTAACTCAGAACTTCAATTTTCGAGATAGGCCGGTATTGCAGCAGATGAAAGATATATAGGAAACTGACAAAACTTTTCCCTGGTCTGTCTGAGCTAAATTCTAATATAAAATGTAAATTCTTTTATAGTTTTCTGAACTTGAATTTTAGAAATTTCAATAATTAAGCATATTTTGATTCCTTCAATCTAATTTCCGAGAATATTTCGATATATTTTTATCAATATGCTTATAATTGACCTACTGTATAATAATATAGTTTAAATAACTAAAAGATGAATGATTACTGAAGATGATCTTTCCTTTACGCAGTATTGGAAAATGAGATCTGTAATCCTTTTCGACCGCTTGTGGTGTAACTTATTCTTTTCTCGTCTCATTAACAAACAAAATATAATTACTACATATGATATGATACAAAATTACAAGGATATGGTAAAACCAAGAAAATCTCCTTTATTTAGTGAATTATAAATCCAAAAAGAGAAATCGATTTTGTTTCATGAAATAGGCTAAATATAAGTTTTCGTGTGCCTTAAATATATACATAATCATAAATGTTTCTGTTTGTTACACAAGCGGCTTTTTTACTTAGTATTGTGCAGAACCAAAATGCATTAATGCAGAGATGCTTTTAGTAGATATCGATTTCCTGTTATGAGAACAAATTTTGAAGATTCCGCATAAGTCACTTTCAATAAAGTGAAAGATAGTTCTTTCACTCTTGCTGACAGAGTTCTGAAAGATGTCCCTTTGTAACGGTGAACTACCCTTCGCATGCTAAGTTATAAATGGGAATGGAATTTTTAGTCCTTTCCTAAAAGATGAAATATCTAAATTTAATTTTAAAAGTGGGATTTTCGAGATGAAACAGGGAAGTGTTTTCTTCCTTTCACGCATTATTGGAAAATGAGATCTGTAATCCTTTTGGAACACCTGTAGTGTTACTTATTCTTTTCTCATCTCATTAGCAAACAACGTAATTACTACATATGGTATGATGCAAGATTACAAGGAAGTAAACTATCTGGTGGGTGATTAGTCAGAAGATGAAGTGGTAGGGATTGTAAACCTAGTGTTTTAGCGGTAACAGCATGTACGATGTAGCCAAAATATTACTGATAAAGTTTCTGCACTGCATGGGAAAAAATGAATATTATGTCCCTTCAAAGACCAAGAAAGTTAGTTTAAATATTTTTGTTAATAATTTTGCTCTGACATGCCAAGTACTTATAGTTTATGTTTCTTTCATACACGTTCTGTTTACTTCATACAGAGCATGAAAATAGAATATTCTTTTCCTCATAAATGACGTCAAATTTTTGGTGTATCTCACACAATACCATGCAAAATTCAAGTCACGATTGAGACATGTCTGGATGTATAAAATGAAAATGTGCATCACGTTTGACTTTGCAAAATGCACAAATTTACACAATAAACTTGAGAAGAATATCCAAAATTTTACGATTCTTATCTTAAGTTAATATAGATTTTCGTTATCTCAAAACTAGTAAAACGTTTTCTATATGAATTGCCCTCATTATGTAGTATATTTTACCATACATACAATGAATAGCTGAATCAAGCAACTTTAAAAAATTTATGACTTAAAGCTATATATGGTGGGAAACTAACTTGTAATTTTCCATTTTGAATGCTAAAATTCCAAATGATTTTTATTTTGTCAGGTTTCGTGCTTTGGTTCGTTCTCTGTTTATCAGTTTCATCGTCGCAGTGGTTTATACTTGACATCGTAAAATGAACATGCGGAATCGTGAGTTTAATACAAATTTACTCTTGTATTGGACTTCATCAAGAACATTGTGTTTGTTAAAACTTTCAGAATTTATAGAAAGATAGCTGTTCCAAAAAGTAGAAATTCACACATCTGTTTATTTACCCGATTTTTAAGGGGTCAATTCGTGCTCAACAAATTTAATTTTTGAATCCGCATTTATACATTTAAGGAATCCCTGAGAACAATTACTGAGCTCGAAAGAAAAGAAAGTTCTAGAATTCTCTAAAACATAAATAAACCATAAATAGCATTTTAGAATGAAAATGTCAGACATTGGATTAAACTAACATGACCGATTGTTGAAGCATATACTGTCAGATTAACAGTCCAGTGTTCTACCAAATGAGTTACTCTGACTCTTGTAAGATTTCAGTGTACGCGGTGGCTAATGGTAAGGCAGGATCTCCTAGAGAGAAAAACCAGTTTTATGGGCCTGGAACTACACGTCTTTCCGCCATTACTCTCATGAGATAAGCGATGGTGTGTTGGTCGGTTGTTTACCACAGCACACCATAGTGATCACTCGCATGGTTTGGACTCGCGAGCTCTTTTTGAGATTAAATACTGTTTAAATATTCTTATTTTACAATTGGATTATCCAAAACAGAATATAGTATCATCCCAGACATTCACGTGAGCACTTATTTCTCTTTATTAGCTGTATTTTTCCAAGTTATAACTGTTTAGTTTCAAGTACATATTAAGCCTAAACTCCAGGCTGCACAGAGGAGACACTTTGAAGGTTGAAATAATTCGGCTTTTTTTAATATTAATATAAAAATACTTTGCTTAACGTATATTTCTCTGCATGTTTGGGATTTATAAAAAAAAAATCTGTCTGGTCTTCTTGTATTTGTGTGTGTTAAAGTTTTTGTCGAATAGTATTCGCAGAAAATGTTTCACTTTTTGTAATAATTGTATTAAATTCAGATTATGTCATAACTCGGAAAATATTACTAATAAAGAGAAATGAATTCTCTTAAGTACTCATATGAATCCTTGGGATGATAATGTATTCTGTTTTTCCCTATCCATTTTTAAAATAAATGTATAAAAAGCAAAAGCTTAGAAACAATAATTTAATTATTTTTGGTAAATACAACTGCTGCTTAATAGGAGGATATTTTTATATTAGTTGATGTATCTTCAAAAATTTCTTTTATATTTTACAGAGAATTAAAACTTGGAATTTATGATATTCAAATTCTTAAAAAATTAGAACTATTATTGATTGATTGTTAAAATCGCAGATTAAATCAGTTATTAAATGTGTGAAAGGTTTTTTCTGATGTCATTAAATGTTTCGAATTAAAGGGCGAGCAATTAGATAGTTTTTATTTTGAAAAAGTGCATTGAATGATAAATTCATAAAAAAAATAGTTTCTTTTTCAAGCCAAAATAAATAAATAAACTGGGAAAACCAGCCTCACAAATATTTTGTTCATTTGAACATACATTTAAGCAATTATAGACAACTAACTCTGAAAAAGCAATTCTAAAATAAGTAGAGCCAAAAAAATAAAAAGGCCCCTCTAGTGTTTTTTTGGGAAACTCCGACTTTTTAATTTTATTTTTAATCACTTGATACGTTGCTCTCGCAATTTCACATTGAAGTAATGATGTTTCCAAAATTTTGGCTGTGCTATGGAATTGGCGGATATTATATTATTGCTTTGAAAATGTTTTAAAAATTTTTAAACCAAAGGAATTATTATTTAATAAATAGTTTTAAAATTATTCTCTATGATATATTTTTCATGTTAAATGTAAATAATTCAGACAGGGTTCTGAAAACATACTTCTAAAACATTTTATGTTTTCATTATTTTGAAATCTCTTTAAAACGATTAAATTATTAACATCAATACTTATGGATATCAGCATCAGTTCTTAGTCAGAAATTAAGAATTATATAAAATAATTTAGAAAGAAAAACGATAAAGGTAGAACGTGAACAACGTGTTAAGCCTACAGCCCCATCGCTTAATCTTTCTCCCTCTTCGGCTGTTCCAGGCCCATAGAATGAATACTCGTCGCGGCGGCTCCGGGTAAGGTCTCGACTTCGGAACTGGATAGCTCCAGGTTCAAAACTCGATTCCACTGAATATCCAACGTGTTTGTGGGTCAGATGCGCATTAAATATGACATAATCTCCAGGAC
>BGPR01042480.1:0-13245 GCA_013235015.1 Araneus ventricosus | reverse complement strand
GATGACGCTCTAGCGACTGGGATGCGCGCGCATGCAGACTAAGGCAAAATTGAACGAACTGATCGCAAAGGAACACACAGAATTGGGTTGAATTCATGCTCGAAATTTTGTGCTAAAGCAACGCTTATGGTTCCGCAACCAAATAAATATGCAGAGTGTTGGTCTTTAGGTCTCCATTTAACAGAGTAAGGTGCAGTAGACGGAAGATTGCACAAGCAAATAAATGAATTTGTAATTAAGGCTTTAGGCCACAGTCGAGTTTCACAGCTGGTAACTGAAGAATTTTACGTAGAGAGATTACAGTCACACTAGAAACACTAAAAACTCTAAATGATAACTACATTTCCCTTGTACATTTATAACATTAAAGATCTTTATCCAGAAACAGTCTGGAATATACAGTCTAATAAAAAGAATTATATATAATTTAAAAATATTTATGAGTAGCTGAAAATGAAAAAATAAGGTTTTTTTCTCTCCACATATCTTGAATTGGTCTCCTTCCCATAATTTTGTAGCAAGAGAGGACCTCCTGTCTCGGCCCCTTCTTCTTGCCTTCTTTTCTGCCTCCTTCTCATTCCTCCATGGGAAGTCATAGGATGGTGCTGAGATTGAATTTTAATGTTTTCTTTCTTCAAAAGGGCAAATTATTTTAATCTGGGCTTTGTTCTTCAAGGGTTTTGATTTTACCTATGAAAGCTTTATTAATTTGCTTACAAATATCTTTGTTAACTTATTTACTTTTCTAATGTTTTCCTTTCCTTCTTGATGTGGCTGTTCCTGTGGATCTAAGCACTGGCTCTCTCTCTGTTTTGGGAGTCTGGGCCATGATAGTTCTGTCTTAAATCCTAAAATAAAATTGGCTCTTACAGAAAATCTCTAATATCTCCTGAATCATCTTGAATAGCTCTTTAGCCTCAGTGTTGAACGAATGGATTCCTTGTTTGTTGCTTTTGGCTTTTCTGTTTGATTTGCACTCCACTCTAGGATTGTTTTACTTACTTTTTTTAATTTGTGAATTTTATTGTATATCTGTCTATTCTTTTCTGTTCTTTTGCTCTAATATCAAATCTCTGCTGAACTTAAAGAATGTTCAAAGGATTCTTAATCGTCTGTATGATATCGCTTCATGCGTCTTCATGTTGCTTTTCGCTAAATATGTACAAAAAGCAGATAAAAAGATTTAATGGAAATATGGATTTGCTAAGAGTGCAATAAATTCCAGCTGTATGATAACATTATATCGTACGTATGGCAGATATGATAATGGCAAGTAAAATTCCCTTTAATATTCTTTGAATCCATTCTGAATAGTTCTTAATTCCTTTGAAAAAGGAACTTTAAAATGATTCCCTTTGTTTTGTTGTTTGTTTTCTGTTTTACTTCTAAATTATTTTAGGATTGTTTGTATTTATTTTCTTATTTTAATTTTGGCTTTATTTGGTATAGTAAATATGCACCGAACGTATATGAGAAAATTCTTCGTGATTTTCACCAACTTTGCAGCTCGATTGTGACTAAACCGTAATTCCAAATTCTAAACTTCATTTTTAAATCTTCAATGTCCACCTTTCTTTGTTAAATGGAACTAAAACTAACTCTCTGTTATTTGGTTGCGGAGCTATAAGCGTTTAATTTTAGCGCGAAAAGTGTTATAACATTTTCCTTTCCCGACACACCATTAAACCACTATGGAGAGACGCAAGTCTACGTCAAAATTATTTTCTCGGATAAATGGGAGGGTAAAAGGCTGATATTCTTCAGAATCTTGATGCTGAATCTTTTCATACCCTCAATACTTTCTTCAGGAACATTGAGCACAAGAGACAGTATAGTTATGTAAAAGAAATTTCAATGAAGAAATAATCAAATCATTTATATAAAAATCAGACTTTGAGAAAACAAGACGACCTTACCATTCAAATAATAGGTAGTTCCACTCTTTGTAAAAACTTCCTCGTCTATTGTGGTTAAAAAGTTTTTCATCACAGAAAACATAGTAAGTTGAGGAAGATCATCAAATATATCTTTTGGTAGAGCAGTGAGTTTCTGTTGGCTGAAAATAAAAACAACACAAAAAATGAATTCCCATTTAGAATTTTCAGTTGACTCTGATGAAAATTATCTTTCACTTTGTATTCACTTTGGTAGCCAAATGCAATTTCTGTCATGGAATATTTGAATGAAAGTAACAACGTTCTTTGTACTAGAACTTTATCAAAGCACTTTGATACCCTAGACAAAGCAGGGAAACGCATAGGTATTTCAGTGTGCTTTTTAATTGCTATTTACTTCAGATACTTTTTGAGTATATTTATGAATGATATCGTGTATTTTTTCCAGTTATTTTGCACATTTCGTATTCCGTATTAATACATATTATTAACAGATTTCCTATATATAGGAAGAAGACAACATTTTCCCATCCGCCTATGGAAATGAGCGTTGCGTCACGATGTCATCTGCCTTTTGTTGATTTTTAAAATTAAGTTTGCTTTGCAAGTGTCTGATACTTTAAGATGAAGTCAGCCTTGATTTGTATTAAAATTTTTTTTACAATAAACTTTGTCAGAGCCGACTTGTTTATAGATTCAATGATTTTTTCTTTTTATTGTTAATTTTCAACAATAAAAAGAATGTTTGCCTATTAAACGTTCTCTTACAATGTGCAAGGTGAGCACAAAATCTTCCCTTGATTTTAAAAATTTATTGCGCAAACACCTTATACATATATTTATTAGCCTTACACATATATTATTACATAGACGTATATTTAGTTTTGCAAATTGTAAATTCCGTAACCTAATTTGTAATAAGTCCAGTTACCCCAGCAAATTTCAGCATGTAGCCCATATCTGTTCTGCAACGCTAGGCACAGCATATGTTATTCTATATTTCAATGTTTCAATATTACGAACTGGTGTAGCAAACATCTATAAAAACATTTAAACTCCCGATGAAAGAAAATGGCCTGTTTTATTACATGGAATCGACCATACAACCATAGCGTTTTCCTCCCTCATCAACGCCATTTCGTTCAGAATTTAATTTTCATTCAATGCTTACATTTATACACTTGTGTCATCGATTCGATAAAAAAATCAAGAACATGGCTATGTAATGATAAAAATCTTTCCTCAAATAAAAAATCTTGCCCTCTGCCTCTCAATCATTCAACGTCTATTCTGCCTGTCCATCTGCGTGCATGTGAATGCGATAACCCAAAAACGCAGCAAGTAAGATGGATTAAATTTAGTATATAGTATTATCATCAGTGTAGCAGATGTATGTCAGACTTTCGACCGAATACGTCAAATAGTTGACTGCCATTCAGTCTGTGAATCCGATGAATCAGAAACGAACAAGATAGATGAATGGAAATTAGTAAGAGCTTAGTCAAAGATGTACCTACCATTTGATTGGCGCAGCATAGCCAGATCTGACTTTCGTGCCAAAAAATCCAAACAACCAACCAACCAATCTAGTCAAAGATGTAAAGATGGACATTCACGAACGCTCCTTTCTACACCATTTGGAGACCATTGTTCGAAAACTCATCATCAATGCCAAACTCCGATGGATGAGAATTAGCTCGGTGTGGTCGAAATGTTTGGATTTCCATCCGGTGCCTTTTTCCATTCGACGCCTGGGCCATAAAGCTGAAATAAGATCGTGGGTAAGGAAAATCGAACCTCTCTTACAAAAGCGAAAACAACAAAATGAGAGAGGAGGAGTGAAGCTCTCTCGGGAAAGTGGGACGAGAGGGGCAGTCCCGTTTTGAAAGTGGGAGGAGGGTTAGGCACAGTAGTCCTGGGAAATTGAAGTAACAGGTTGTGTCGTTTTCATGGAGCCTCCATGAATGTAGGATTCATGGAATACCATGAATCCTACCTAAATAGATGGGCTAAAAACTGGAAATGTCTGGTGCGACGTTCTCCAAATGATGTGGAATAGCCCAATCGTGAATGTCCAGCTTAAAACTGTATCAAATTTGGACCTAATCGGTCAAAGGGATAAGGTCCATATGTATGCTCGACTCTCTTCACGGTACTTCTAACTTTACAGAAAAAAGCGTGCCGCATTTGAGTACATATACGAGAAAGTCGATGGCAGAACATATACTTTTCACAAAGTTTATAGCGACCAAATTCTTTTAACCCACAGTTCATGATATTTGATTAGGACGGGGGTAGGGAGAGAAAGAGTAAACAAAATGCAAATGCACTATGCAACATTTGACAATTGGAAACAATGAAATTATTAAATATTAATTCAATAATTCATTAAAGGAAGGAAGAGATAAATAAACAGGAGTCATTTATGGACGATATTTTATGTAAATGACAATTAGTGAATAACGATTAATGATGATATTCTTGTAAAAGTTGGAGAGAAAACTGATAGAAGCTAGCCTTATTGAAATTAAACATAATTAATCTTTTTTTACCATATTCTGCGACGGTAACGTAAAAGTTCATAATATCTATTGTATGCAGATGGCAGGAACGGCGCATAAGTGTTAATATGAAAAATTTACTTTATGAGTAAAAACAAGAAAATTCCGGGACATTAATTTCCAGTTACTATTTTGAACAAGGATATAGAGCCAGCCAGTCAGATGGCGACTATTTTGTTTCTTTATATGATTTATCAAGTTTTGACTATATGTGATGTTAAAGGTACAATAAAATCATAATCTTTTACCTCAAGTTCCAGAACTTTATATTCCAAGGCCTTGGAAACATGTCTCGGGATATGCTCTTCAACGAGCCGCCTGTGAGAACCAAAACGTCCAAATTTACCATTCGCTGAAACGCTTGGTGTGTGATGCGGACCGTTTTCGAGTTCTCGAACCACAAGTTCATCACTCCTTGAGGCATGTATTCCTTGAAATCTTTTCCGAAGTGCCTGATTTCAAATTTAAAAGTGCCGAGTCCCGATATAGAGGAATCCTTGAAAATTTCCCATTTCAGTCCTCTTAATAACTTCACGTCATACAA
The DNA here is from genome assembly GCA_013235015.1 of Araneus ventricosus. Taxonomy (NCBI): domain Eukaryota; kingdom Metazoa; phylum Arthropoda; class Arachnida; order Araneae; family Araneidae; genus Araneus; species Araneus ventricosus. The sequence goes on along the minus strand of BGPR01042480.1, from coordinate 8,245 downwards.
ATAAATGTCGATTTCAGGAGTTTTAACTGGAGCTTCATCAAAAAGAGAGCCCAAAGTGCTGGACGAAACGTTTATTTTCTTTAAGCTGTCATATGTAAGAATCGATGACGGTATGTAATCTATGGTACAATGGTCAAAGTGAACTCTTTCAATGTTCCAATTTAGATTTTTAGAGAATGCATTTGTTAAAGCATTCCCGTCTTTAATGTTTCTACAGAGTGCACTTACCTCACCAGAATCGGAGCATGTACAAGGTTTCACTTCTTCTGGTGGAGGACAATGCGGTTTAGCATTTTGAAGCGAGAAACCGAAGGAAGAGACTATAATTGCAGAAACGGACAAAGGAATAAAAGGAAACCACATGATGCCTGCTGTTCAAAATCAAATGAAATGCTTTTCGTTTGCTTTAGTAGTCAGTCTAAAAAGTTTTTATCATATAAGCTAGTCATCAAATTTTTTGCAGCTATCAACAGTTTTTAGTAATGAAATCTGCTGATATTTTAAACAGATAGAAGAAAGTCTGAATTGCTTGTATCTGTTCCAGGTGCCTTTATCGCGAAATTTTAAGATTATAAGCAGTCTTGATTTTAAAGTTACTCGGATAAATAAAACCCACTTAAACAGACATTAAAAGGTAGAGTGTAATATTTAATTACAATTTATGTATATGAAACCAATTAGACATAAGATCACTTTATTAAGGAAAGCAAAAGAAAATCAAAACCTAGAATTTTCAAGGTTGAATTAATTTATAGTGAATTTCATTGAGAGAATTTAAAAGTTTAAATTCAAATTTTGTGGAATTTTGGAAAAGGAAATTATGGTGAACTCCAATAACTTCCAATTCTTTTCTAACAAAATTGAAATTCTCTTAGTTTTTTTAGTTATGTTAAGTATATTATTTGAATTCAAAATTTTGTTTTGCAATCAAATTCTTTGATTTCAATAAGTAAAAGAACTGCGACTAGGAAAGAATACGTGCCCAGCTCATTTTAAATTCTAAAATTATCGATCAGTAGCATAATCATTAAAGTATCTTTTAGTTCATTAGAATTTTCATGTAATAAATTTTAAACAAAAAAAATGTTTCCAGAAGCTAGGAATCTAGAATTAAGATTTGGGAGATTTTTGCTTGCAGCAGTAGACATAAAAATTCACCTTTTTGCCCACCTATTCATATCGTTCATTATCTATACATGAGTGATCGTAATTAGGCCTATTCAAAGCCTCTGTGGCTGTCAGGTGATGCAGGGGCCGGATTCAAAGGGGTTGTTGGGCAGAGAATTCAAAGGGATGCGCTGAAGATCCACGCAAAAGTAAAAAAATGCTTCCATTTCGAGACATTACGTGAAGTACACAAACTGCAAATTCCATTGCCAGGCATCGTTTTATTTATTTACAAACATTTTTAGTAGTATTACTAGCGCGAATCAAGATTTAAGGCCCCCTCATTGCCGTGCTCATGTGCAGGCAATTGAAAGTCATGTCCAGCAGCCCCAGCCACGGCTGGTGCCAGTGATCCTGTGTGCATACAGCGTTATATCGCCAGGGTCATGGCAAAAGTTTACCATTCTTCCCATAAATGGCTCTTATTGGCCTCCTTAGCCAAAATCCACGGGTAAGATCAGGAAGACATTCCAGCCAAGAGTAGGATACAGACAGTAATCAGCCTGTCATTGGAAAACTTGCCATAAACATCACACGAGTCCATTACACGTGGGAGTTGTACCATCTGCATAAAATGGTAGATGCAAGGCATTGTCGCTCGCCTAAAGTTTAGGTACTTGATGAACTGTGAGATTAAAATAGATCATAGCCTTTAAAGATATAAAAGTAATTTAAATCCATAGTACTTCAAAGGAAATATTCAAATGTATGAATTATTTATTGCATATCCTTTCGAACATTTTGGATATAATAGGCCCCCCCTAATGGATTTTTTGGAATCTTTCATCGCATCCTTTGGATTGGCTATCTATACAAATTTTTAAAGTCAATCGCTCTTTACTTAAATCTACACAAATTCTTATACAGACTATGCCAAGTTTGTTACAGTCACCTTGTAAGACTCTGATGTATGTAATAGATATACATTTGTTCCAGCATCACTTCCAGTTATAATCAATTTTGATGACGCTTGTTGCTGGGTTCCTCGTTATCCGATTTAGTACTAAAGGGGTAAAATAGTCCTAGCCCAGGCCCTTAGGTCAGGGCACGTATTAAAACTATTAGGTTCCCAGGCGCTTAAGATCTTGAGGGCCCTCTGAAGTATGACGCATGTATATTTGGAAACTGGATTTACTATTGTGGTAGATTTAAAATAAGATAATTTCATATTTTTAATTACTCTCCTATTAGTGGTTGCCTTACCTAATAAATTATTTTAATTAATATTTATAACCTAATTAATATATTTTCTATTTAGTAATTTTAAATTTATATCTAAATTCATGACTATAAAATACTTACATGAAATAGTATAGAAATAACACGGATCCATTATATAAAGCAAAAAGTAATTAACTTTTCCTAAAATTCAAAATCTCAAGGAAAAAAATAAGTAACAAAAAAATCTATATTCCTATAAATATACTAAATTGGAATGATTTCAATTAGTACTCCAACAACATTATAATATCATTTTAATACTTATAGATTTTAAATGATTATTTTTTAATACATTATTTTGAAAATTATTTCTAATTTCGTTGATTTCATGGATAATTATTTCCTTAGGACCAAAACACAACACAAAATTAATTACTGTAGGATTATAATTAATGACACATAATTAAATGAAACTATATATAGAAGTAAATATCCATTGCTAAAGTATCATATTTGCTTGCCCTTGATAAAATTAAATTATATAATAAAATACAAAATCAGTTGCAATTTATTTACATTTAAAGAGTTGTATCTTTTTGTTTAAATTTGCCTAGATATATCTTTTTTATTTTTAATGAATTTATTAAAATATTCACAGAACATTATATCAACTTGTTGCTTTGCCACATTACTACAAATTAAAATCGAGTTCATTCTTAAATAATAATATTCATTATTAGCTTTTATTTTGCAGAATTTAAAATATAAAATGTTTTAGATTTAATCCCAGAAATTGAAACTTAAAACAACAGGAATACCATTACTCTGATAAAGTTAGTGCTTTTCAAGCAAGATCAGGAAGATAGATAATAATTTTAACTATGGAATTAAAGAATGCAGAAATCCATTTCCAAGAATATATTTAGAAAAGAATAAATATTAATATTTTTATAACTTGTACAGATTCTTTTTTTTTTTATTTAAAAATGTGCTTATAGATTTTAATTAGGGTATATTTTTCCATTTAGTAATTTTAGAAATCACATTATTTGAGGGAAATATAAGCCATGGATTCAAACACTAGTTGTATCAACATAAATTATTTTCCATTAAATCTACAGAATAGTCCAGTAATCTTCTCATGCAATCAGTACCAAGAATAAAAAAATGAGAATACAACACACACAGATTAAAGGTTTAGACTTTTTTGACAAAGAATAATAAAGTAATTTTCTGGGCTAATGGAATTTTGGATTAAAGAATGTAGGAATTTTACGTAGATATTTTAAAATGTAAGCCAGCGGTAAATTTATTTAAAATTCAAAATTTATTTAATGAAACTATGAATTCTTAATTGTTTTAAAAGCCTTATATATAAAAATATTTAAAAGATTTTTAGGAATTTATTTTGATATTTCTTTCCTAGAGCCAGAATGTATGTAATTCCATTAGATTATTTACTGTCATATATCACTTTAGTAAATTTAAAAAACATACATATGTAGATTCCTATTCCCAATGGAAGAAGATTCACTAAAACAACTATATAATGCCACGCCGCCAATCTTTCTCACTTGCCAGTCAGCTAAAATTCTTCCTTCCGTTTGCTGCCTTTAAATACGAACTACTTTGAATGGCATCCCTTCCAGAATCGTGTAAACAAATGCGATATTTCCCACGATGTACGATATAGATGGATTAGAAAAAGATATTTCAAATCTGCGACATTTCTTTTGGTTCGGCACCTAATTACGATAATAAAAGAAAATAGTTTTAAAACTATGATAAATGTTCTCAAATGACACTTAAAAGGTATTTAACAGACTATAGAGTAGAGAACAGATAAACAGAAAGACCCTAAATAGTTAAATGGAATTGCGGGAACAGGGTCTTAGCTACTAAACAATTCTACTAATGCGTAATGATATTCAATGAAAAGCATCAACCCTCTAATCATTTGAGAACGGCAAGCTACGAAAAGATGTTCTTTGCTTTAACAATGATTGGTTTCTTTTCAAAACTAAGAGTTAATATCCAGGTCATCCTACAGGCCACTATTTGAATTATCTTGCCGCATGTTTGGCCGCAAGGAATTCAGACGAGTCTAACTAGTACTTGAGGAGTAGGTGATGGCACAAACTGGGTCTGCGCAGACATTGCCGTGATGCTGGAAAAGAGTAATCAACGGCAGTTTTGCTCCAACAAATTTCCCAAAGAGAGCCAGGAAGTCAGAATCAATGCCAGTATGGAAGCTTTAGGTAAGTGCTGAGGTATACGCGCAGAACCCACGTCTATTAACAGGATCATGAACGAGATTTCTTCTATTTCAGCATGATTGATAATTAAACATAGATCACTCCAGATTAAAATCAGACATGTGAACGTATTCTTGGGGAAGATGCTTTGTTATACAAAAAAAAAAAAATCCACTTCATTTGGTCCCAGGGCTCATCTAGTGCACCCTAGACTTTATCACTCGTGCTTGGGAGTAGGGTAAGACTGAAAGCTTCCAAAATGCAGCATGTTACTAAGGTGAGGTCCATATGCTTGGCATTTTGAGTAGGGGTGCAATTTTGAGTCACTCACTATATGACAGGAAGTAATGTAGGGAGTAGAATGGAAATACAACCCTAAGCCCTCAGATGGGTTGGGACAGTCTCAGGAAATACATGTACTAATAGGCCAATTCTAGTAGCCTTGTCAGTAGTTTTGATGAAATTTATTCACAAAGGATCCTCATTATAGTCAAGAATCAAATTGTACTTAAAACATGGAAAAAAATACATAGCAGCAATTTTATTGCTTTGGGGTTATTGGATCAGCCGCACAAAAGTAAGCCTTTTTGTACCCCGAGATCGGAACCGGATAAGGGAGAGGGAGAAGAGGGGTGCAGACAATCAGGTTTTTGCATTTTAAAATAAAGGCTATTGAGACTGAGAGGAACTACAAATTAAAGATACCGTAGTAAAACAATCTATAGATAGATAGTCAGACATTAAAGATGGCTTACTTGGTTAGAATTAAATTTAAAAACTTAAGATTTTGGAAAATGCTTTAAGATTGTTTTAAAATAACGTAGAATTTTTGAGGCATCATTATAGACACGCACTATAATGCAGTATCTATGATGAAACATATCAGATCCAGATCTTTAATGTACGAAGAATTCAAGCTTTTTTCCAAGGAAAAGAACGTCATCAGAAAGGCCTATAAGTGCTTTATCAAGTAGAATTCAGTAGACAAGTAAAACCCTCTCTAAAAGTAGTATTTCTTTTCTACAATATAAAATGAAGCGCCAATGGCGATCGATTTTTGAAAAAAAGTAGAAGAAAATTAAGTTCAGAAGTTATCACTTTGCTGTCTCATTTGTTGGCAGCCCGACGTTGTCCATGTTTGGGGTGCAACGATGCGTTCGAGCAAGATAATGGACAAGATAGTAAGTTCAGACAGATTTTCTTCCCTTTCTGAAAATCGACAATAAAACCATTTTTATATTATCAGAACATCACCTCAGAGAAAGGTTTTGCTACGTTCACAGGCTAATTGATAAAATGCTGATCATTTCCAGCGACGTCTTTTCTTCAAAAAAGTTAATTTTAAGAATTATTAAGATCTAGATCTGAAATTTATCAACTATACCCCTTCTCATATGGTGCATTGCTTCGAACTTTCAAAGTATTTGCTGGTATAAAAGAAAGAATTGAAATGCACTTTTCCATTGAAATTTTTTAGATTTTGCTCCTGTCTCTTAAGCTATCTTGGCATTCCGACAGCTCCCTTTTGTAGATCGTTTTGCTAGATTTGTAACTTTCTAATTTAAATTGTGCTCTCATAACAAATAGCGTTTATATAAATACAAAAAGAGCTTCAAATCATTTGAATTTCATCCTTTGCTTGCTTATCCGATTCAATCTCGAAGAGGGTACAAAAGCTCTTTTGATATACATGCTTTGTAGCAGTGACCCCCCCAACAACAAGTAAATAAAATTGCGATATATTTTTCATCATTGTCTGCCTAGCACGGCAATTCGTGGACTGTGGCTGAACGTAGTACTGTATGGAATAAATGGCCTTAAATACAATCCCACTCCAGGAGTAGGTGACGAAATGTCTACAAAATACATTACTAATTGGAAAGATTGGCTCACTTGGCGATTTCAGCGTCAGGCGATTTTGATGAGGTTAGTTAGTCATCACGCTAATTGTATTTAAAAAGTACTGCTTGCGGGAGTAAAATAACCCGTATTAAAATCCAGAAAGAGAGTGAGGTGAGATTAAGTCTCGTTAAGTATAACATATGGAAGCCGTTGACAATGGGGAATTGATACGTGGGCAAGATTTAGAGTATTTTGAGACATATGTTCACGACAGTCCAGACTCCAGTGCACATGGATGATAGAGACTAGTCAGAACCTCCAAAATTCATGGGGGAAGGAAAATCCTTTGTTGTACCAGGCCTAGAGTCAATTGACATGCTGTTGGATGGGTTAGGGCAGTTTAAGTTAAGTTTTGTTTGTATAACTTCTTAAGATAATTGAAATATTATAAGGGATAAATGGTACCAGCTTCTTTCAGGAGTTAGGGTAAGACTGAAGTTGTTTAGTGCATCCAAGCAGAGCTTGATGCAGCTGGGAGGTTGGTAGAGCTTAATACACACTTGTTCCTCATAGGCCGATCAAAGCACTTTAGCAAATAAATACTCATCAAACCTCAGGTGGGGTGGAACCGAAGACACAGTCCTGTGGAAGGATTTGATGAAATTGCCCAAATGGCATCTTTCCTCATTAACCGACATGCAGTATTAAGCCTGTTTGATGCACTGATGAAGGTTTAGAATGCTTGGCTCAGAATAGACTTAAAATGGATGAAGATCAGGAAGCTGAAACTGATTTGGGTTTCGTAATAACATCAGACTCAAAATATGGAGAGGGATGTCATTTTAGTCAGCCTTGGATAAATGTACCAATAAGCCACGTAAAGTGTTTTTTTTTTGGAGACTGACTGGGCATTTTACTGGGTGGTATAACAATTAGTTGGTTAGACGCTTTAATTGTGAGAATTTTTAAGTTAAATGTTTTGCCATATTGTTTCAACAACAAAGGAACAAGAAAATGGGGACATAACTCAGCGCTCTTCTGGTTTAGATGAAGAGTGAAATCATAGGAAGACATTTATCAAAAGGACCAGATTAACTTAGAAAGTTTTTTGTCCTGCATTCCTGGAATGGTAGATGACCCCAAATTGGCCTAACAGTAAAGATAAAGTAATATCTACTCGCCAAGTTTATGATAAAGTAGAAGAGGAAGCTTTTTGTACTATTGATTTATGAATAACTGGCTAATATACGGAGTTGCTCAGGATGAAATAGCGCAAGTCAAGTGCACATCGCATTAAACTTAAACCAAACCTATTAAGAGGTAAAGTATCAAATATTAAAAAAGGAAATTATGTGCTACGACACTTAGACAGGTAAAGCCAACGACAATGCACTAAATGTGTCCAAAGAACAATATTTTCTTATATTAAGCACAACAACGACCGATGCGCTTGAATGAAGATTTGGTGAGCAGTAAAATTGAAAGCAAGTTTAATTTTATAAAGATAAAATTATTGTAAAGTTAAATAAAATTAAATTTCAGAAACTGATGAGTTACGATTGAGAAAAGCTGACTACTGCTTAGATTAGTATCTATTAAGGAAGATAAATTTTTTTATCTGCTAAGATGGTGTGAAAGAATAGTTTTCTGCGATAATCCTGTCCTCAGAGAGTCATGTTCATTTTCTTGGTGTTTTTCAGTCAATAAAACATCTTTCGATGAATTCCTGTCAATTCAAAGGTATACCATTTTTGCTCCTCAAAACTTTGCTTTGCCCCGACTGCTTTTCACGTATTGCCAGAACAATAAGATTAAATGCG
>BGPR01042479.1:0-13245 GCA_013235015.1 Araneus ventricosus | reverse complement strand
CTGTTATGCTTCGTTCGGTGTCTGCTAAAACTTCAAAAAAATAGTTCTTAGACAATTTCATCATTTTCACTTCTCCTGAATATATTTGGAAGCAATTAGTAAAATTCATAGGCGGGAGTATTTCTCTCCTCGACTTTCTCGTTAATGAAATTTGGCCTATTTGTGGTTCATAAAACAGTAACAAAGCGAGTAGATATTTTGGACCTTTATCTTTTCCTTCTGATCGATAAATTCCATAATCTTGCGACCGACCCTAATGCTAAATTTACTATCTCTTTCGTTTTAGTTATTCGAACCTAGGTCTTTCAAATGATAAATAAAATCTAAAATTATTCGGCATACTAGAACAACAGTGTGTATGGGAAAGTACCGATGAAATATCTTGTATTTTTTAGAATTCTTCCTCGTCAGTGGGAATATTTACTGTTTTGTTTGAATTAATCAGAACTCATAAAGGCCAATTCTTATAAATAACATTCCAGCAGATTACTTAAAGGGGAAATGGCGTACAATCTGTTTCAAAGTTTCTGGTATCAAGATACAGCGTATTAGGCTAACTTACTTCTCGTTCAACGGTAAATTTGCCTTCACAGAATACTAATAGAAACACCAAAACCTTAGAAATCTTTCTTGAACAGGCACTTTTACCAAATTACTTTACAGGTTTTAAGTATTGTACAAGAGAAGATCGAAATTAATCTATTTGTGGCATCGTTTATTTCCGAAGTCTGATACTTCTGGAGTTTTCAGTGGAAAGAGATGTAACTAGACTCATCGGATGGCTTTATTAAAGATGTTCCAGAAACAAGTAAATCGGACCAAGATGATTCACTGACAAATCAGGACATCTGATGAGCGTAAGAGATTGCAAAGCTGTCCAGCCTCTTTCAATAAATAGATAGAAATTAAAGCAGCTGGAACCTTCCTTTAAAGGGATTGCATTCTGCTTAACTTTTGATCTTTTCTTTAACATAAAGCGTGAGAAAAGTCAGCGAGTCATGTGGATTTCTTGGAGCGGAACGCATATTTTGCCTATGAATATGAGATTCCAGGTGTCTAAAACTAACAAAGCGAAATATCGCAAAATTCCGGATAAAAACATATCTAATCGAAAAAAATTTCTCATGTGTTATGAAATCTATAATAACTTATGCTTTGTAGGACAATAACCTTGGTCCCTTCCAATCATATTTTCTCAGATGAGGTTACTTTTTAGTGTGGATTTAAAGAAACATAGAAACATACCAACTCTGATCACTGTTCATTAAAATCTCCATCACAGAAATTAGAAACTATTGGGAAAACTCTATTGGGGTTCAATAACATCACTTGTAGTAATTATTTTATTATCAACAAGTATTTTAGCTTAATCAATATTGTAAATCTATATTTTTTTATGATTCTCACATTACTCTCTGATAATCCTATTAATATTTTTGAATAATTTACTTTACTATTTGACTTAATATCAATATTCAATGAATTTAAATACAAAAAATCTGTTCATGGTTTATCAACATATTTTTAAAATTATTAAGATTTGTTTACTTGTAAGTCATCCTTTTATGATTCTTGATATGAAATAGAGCGATATGAAGTATATTTTTAAAATTTCCATGACGTAAAGAAGAGTAAAATATTGTCTAACCGTGTCGATTTGTACAAAATAAGAATAATAGTGAGATAAGTACTAAATGAATAAACTGCTTTTCATAAAAGAAAATTCTTAGAATTCCCTAATGTCTCTATCGAGAATATATTGCATAATTTTCCACGTTTGAATACATGTATCTAGTATACTTTTTGTCTAAAACGTTTAATCAAAAATTTCTTGTTTCCTCTGAATGTTCCATGAAAAGTTCTGTACAGCTTTCTTTTATTAAAACTTGAAAATATTCAATAATGAGGTAATTTGTCCAATTTAAAGAGCTAAATGACGAAATACACATAAAACAATTAATTTTATTCCAATTCGCAACAATGAAATACTATTTTATTTCGTTCTGCGTTTCAAATTTTAAATCGCTTACATCACCAGACGCAAGCAGATAACTTTATACCACTACTTCCTTGAATATCTTCTTCTTGCCAAAGAGGAAATGCTGGTAATGATAATAGACGCTTGTCCGGGTTTGGATAATTTGATGTCTGTTGAGCTGAGAATATTTTAATGTTATTCACGTAAAGTTTGTGGTTGCCGATAAACAGTCTGCACAGGAATTCAGGACAAATATTACTTTCCTCATTAGGAGAACTGAAATATATTTAATCGTCCTTCGTTTTGTAATTGTAGAAATTAATAATTCCTTATCTGAAAAGTAACAAGTTTTCACTTGAAACTTTATAGAGAAATTCCATCGTAATATTTATAATCCTTGGAATGAAATTAAATACTTTCCTGCATACTGATGTATAAAGGAAAATAATCGCCGGATCTCATCTTTGCTAATGGAAGCGGGTTCTTTTATTACTGTTAGCTTTAATTCCTTCGTTTTTTATATGGATTTAATAGTGAATCGCTGCATCAATAGCGTTTAAGCTTGAAAGTGAAATCTGAAAAAAATCCTTTTACTAAATATTGAGTAAGAAATTGCAAATACTCGAATTTCAAATCAGTAAAACATAGTATTTGAGCCACTTATTGTGGTCCTTTGAATATCTCTTGGTGCATTCTCTGACTAGCAATTAATCAACACATGAAGTATTGAAAAAGGACACAAGAAGTAAAACTCTCTGTTAGATTGCAAAAAATGCAACTACATCATTTTTGGCTTTGCCAATATTTTTAAATATTTAAATCTTCGCCACTAAAGCTTATTTAGTATCTTATGGCATCTCTGGCAACTTTTGAAATTTAAACGGTAATTTTTTACAGGTTGATTAAATATCTAAATTTTTCTTAATTATTTACTTAGTAATCAACTTAAATATTAATTGCTTTAACTTTTTATGTCTTTTTCTTTAATGCCTCAAGTTTATAAAATTATAAATCAAATTAATTTAACGGAACTATTTGCTCGCCATTTTGAATCGCGGAGGTTTTTGTGAGTTAACAGTGCAGCGTCACCTGTCTGGAAGATTCCTTTGTCTTTTGGTTTGAAATTTCTGAAGTAATCGCACGCTTCCTGGAGGCTCGAGACCGTTAGGATTTTTTCCTTCGGTTCTCGGCCTCTCAGCGTGCAGACGAGTAGAACAAATTTTTATTTCAACGATGAGAAAAATCGAAAAAAGATCTCCAACAATATTACTTAGAAAAATCAAAAATTTCGACGGGCTGATGAAGCTATTGTGTGGTAAGTAACGACGACCCGATTCTGGGCCTCTACAGAAAGACTGTGAGTGGAAGAAACAATATGTGAACGATGTTGTGATCGCTTATTTCAAGAAGGTGAACAGCAAGCGAAAAGCTAGTGTTCATTAAAATTATTCAGCAATCTGTTCAACAGTGTTTATCTGCGGTTTTTTTTATCAGTCTTGTTGTCATTCGCCACAAGCGCTAACTCGGATGCTGAAAAATTTTCTTTTACGAAGTGAAACATCTTCGAGTTTATTTCATCCAAACCAGCTCATGTAGTGAGCTGCAGTGCAAGAATGTGTTTTTTTACCAAGATTTCGAATTTCGCTTCTTGTCAAGTCAAGAACTCCAGCTCAACATGGCAGAAGCAAAATGTCTTGTGGTAAAGTGAAATTCAGCCCATTTTGATACGAAACACATAATCGCTATAGAGATCTCTGATTTTTCTCCAATTTACTTATTTTCGTGTTATCTAATTTGAATTTAAAAATCTGCAGTAAAAATATATACATTTACTTGTTTTTGTAATGTGCATATTTTTATTTGTATTTTCGTGTGTTGGTTATGTGCATTCAGTATATATGTTAATTCAATTTTCTTAACTTAAAGTTGGCAGTACATATCTAAAAAATTGTTAATAAAAGATATTTAATTTAAATAATTCGTCTTCATTTTGTCATTCCATTAGCTAGAGAACGCATTGTACTATTTATGCTTTGAGCTTTTATCATTTGCGGCCAATTATATTTTAGGTGAATGTAAAGGTAGGTGCATTATTACGGTGCAGTAAAAATTGCATAGTATTGTATCATGTTTCAGCACCCGGTGTTATTTTAATAATTGAATATGAATCTAATTTTAACAATTTGGCACCAATACTAGTTTTAGCACTCTATAATTAACATCCCACAATTAACACTATCTACAAGGTATTACAGGAAAGTTGTATTCTCTATAGGGAATGAAAAACAGAGAATTTTGTAGCACAGTAACTACACACGCCAGCAAGCAGAGAAAAATTCTGCTTGACAATTAAGCGATAATTACATCATTTCTAATCCGCGGAATGAATGTAAAAATTAATTAAAAATTATAATTGCAAGAAGGTGACAAAAAGTAATTTCATTGTTTTATCTATTCCATTGAAAGAGAGTTCAATAATAAGGTATTATTTTTCTATTTTCCAAATCTTTATTTTTTAAATGAACAGTTTGATTTTAAAAGGGGACTTCTGCAAACTCGGCCGAAATCACTTCTTATTTCGTTTTAGATTCCATGAAAGTATTTCCATCGTTTAGTGTAAAACCTGAAATTCTTCCACTTACAGTATTGTTGTAGTAAATCCTCAAAGTTTCCGTATGATGTTAGAAGGGAACATTTGCTCCGAAGACCCCTTTGTTGTCATTACTAGGTGGCCAGTAAACATGTTGGAAGAAAAAATGCTTGAGCTACGGCTTTTATGGAGAAACATGGCAAAAGAACAAAAACTAACGTTTAAAATTTCTCAAAATTACTTCATTCTTTTCGTCATTTGAAGTACACCAGCTCTAACTTCCAAGTGCTACTTGCAAGGATATAAACGGGATTAGGGAACATATATTTCGATTCAGAAACACAGAAATAAATGTAAGGCTTGTTTCGTAGAATTTTAAAAATGCCTTTTCCCAAGAGATGGCGCTGAAGTTTACTAGACTGTGACGTCATCTTCTTCATCAAATTTTTAGCCTTTTTGCCAAGAAGGAAATAAATGGTACTTTCTGGCACTTTAAAATAACTCAAGGGTTCCCTACCCTCATAAAAAACACGCAGGGACAGTTCTTTCACATTACAAAAAGAGGAGAACCCCTCCGCCTTAGGGTACGGCAAGGGGGTCGGGCTCTGGTTTGAGAGCAGGTCAGTCAAATTACCGTTCTGTCAGAAAATTGTTTGAGAAATTTTTCTCCAGCTAGTTTTTCAGTCCATCATAATGTTTCGATAACAGTATTTTATGCTTCTAGATTGACAATGTACTGAATTAAAACTTAAATCAATAATATTAGCCTTCCTTGTTTAGAATTTCGTGTTATTTAAAAGCAATAACAAGCAATCTATCACCAAAAAAAAAATCAAATTCGCTTTTCTGCAATCAAACCACTAAAACGCTTAATAATTGGCTAAAAACCAAAATAACACTCACTTGGGAGGGGGGGGACTTAACAAAAATATATAATTGCATTCTGCACACCTCTAAAATTATTGAAGAGCTTCTCTTGATTTAATTCTCATGCCGAGGTTCCACACCTCCTAACACAACCCAAATTCCTTTTATCTTTACGATAATATTTGTAAGATACACTTATATGATCAAAAGTATCCAGACACTTTCGGATTTTCACACTTTTTAGAGCTTCTCAGGAAAGCCTAGACCAAATGCCCTTAAACTTCGTCCATGTAAAAAATAGACTCTAAGTCATATTTTAATGTGAAAATTCGGTCACTAGGGCATTTAAGGTATCCGACTGTGTTCGGAGACATTTTTTTGAAAAATAGCTTATATATATTTTTTAATGTTATTTTTCAACTGCATATGTTTTAAAACTATGAAAATATTGTAAAATTAGGCTTTCATAATAAGAAGGCTGATAATGGTTTACTAATTTCTTCAATGGTTTAATTTGCTGTGCACATTGCTTACATGGATTTTTGTAAAAATAGCAAGTTTATTCTAGTAAATAAACTTGCTAACTAATGGCTTTTCTTTAAAAATCCCATATTTTTTCGCATTTTTTTGCTTATAATATACACATTTTTCCACGAAATAATACGAAACTTATATAACTTATAGAATACTTGACAATGCGTTAGAGAATTATTCCATTAAAATTTGAAGTTCATGCTAATATATTATCACAATTTTCTTCTGTAATATTTTGCGAAAGCACTTATATCTCTATATGAACATTTTGGAGTAACTTTCATATTGCAAAGTTTCATCCAGTTATGTATATTAAATCATAATAATTATAATATTAATCAATGCGATGAACGTAAAATCAAAAGTTATCATACTCTAATAGGTTTTCCTCATTTTAAAAAAGATTATTTTGACTATAGAGAAAATATATTTTTTTAACTTCAACCCTAAATAATTTAGATGTTGGAGAGGTGTAGGAAAGTTTCACGTCTATAAGGCGCGTGGCTAGTTATGACGTATGACGCTTATCTATTGGTTTTGCAATAAAGAACCTTTTAGGCGTGCACTTATTTGGCACACAAATAATATGACCTGCCCATCCTATCATGTGTAATTTTATAAATTTAATAACATAAGTATAGTTCAAACACTTACACAGCTCATGGTTATATATTATTAGCCACACATCATCCAATTCTATTACATCAAAATACTTTTTAAATTTTTTCTTTCAAAAGTTGCTAAAAGTGTTATTTATTTAATTATTTTTCTTCTCCGGGTCATAGCTTAAGTATCTAAAACATAAGGTTCCCGCCAGTATAAATACAGAAAAAATTTTTAAACGAAAGATCAGAATGAAGGCGAAAATATAAACAATATATTTTTTCACCTGTTTTAGACAGATTCATCTATATTTTGCAAAACTGAGGACATTTCTGAATGAATTAAAATTTGAGATAAAGGTTTTCAAGTTTTTTAATAAATTAAAATCCTTGAAGTTTTCTTTTAATATGTTAATTACGGATAAGTAAAAAAGAAAATTAAGTCGGCTTAAAAAAATGATCGAGAAACTGTATTTTTCAAACAGCCGCTTCGTGAAGCGTAGGACTACTTACTCGCGTGACTCTTTTTTGTTTCTGGTTTCTATTTGTTATCGCATGAGTATTGTCAGTTTGTTCTGGATATACTGTATTTTTCAGTTACTCATCCGATACTCTTGTTTCTCGAAGTTACTGGTGATTTCTCTTTTAGTACGTTCTCACTCTGTTTTTCTTTTATTTCTCGAAAGTTACTCTCAATTCTCTTTTGGTTTTCTGAAATGCTAATGTATGTTAAATTAGGGAAATAAAATGAAACTACGCGTTACAATGAAAATTGTGTTTTATTTCTTCATAAAATATATTACAATGTCAATTCTTTTTTGTTTGAATTCTTTAATCGTGCGTGGATATGTACACTTTGTAGGATCGGTCGATGATATGAAAGGAACATGCATAATTTAATAATTCAGGACTATGTCTGTAAAAAGTTTGAATCATTATATGAATTTCCCAGAATATTAGGATCAATTTATTTGGCACCATGTTTCAAAATCCAAAATGCTTTCTTAACACGAATGCTTCATCCTTTTGACATCCTATACATTAAAGCTCACCATGACAATAATTGGAGC
This sequence comes from Araneus ventricosus, assembly GCA_013235015.1. Lineage (NCBI taxonomy): Eukaryota > Metazoa > Arthropoda > Arachnida > Araneae > Araneidae > Araneus > Araneus ventricosus. The sequence continues at coordinate 5,604 of BGPR01042479.1, read as the reverse complement.
ATCTTTTAACTATATGGAAACTTTTCATCGATCTGTAAATAAGACATTAGGGTATAGTTTTCAACAAATGTCATTCGAGATATGAGGCATCACCAATTCATGCGTATTTTTGCCCCAATCTACTTGCGACTGCATAATTCTAAATTCAATCGATTTTCAATTTTTTTTCTAGCTAATCTTGCTACAGCATTCTTTATCTCTAAACATCAAGTTTAGTAGGTTTTAACATATGTATTTACCGAGATATAGAGGATCTCCTACATAACGTTCTTTGTGTCGTTTTGGCATGTGATAAAGTTCCTTCCCTGAGACCCCAATGGGAGAAACGTAATCTACGTTAAAAAAAAAAATCGACGAGCAATACGAGATTTAAGTCAGGACGATACCGAATCTCTACTCTGATATTATATACCGATGAGCTGAAATGATATCTGATATTATATAGCTGATATTCCTGCAGTTAGTTATTTTAAGTAGAAATTAACTACATTATGTAAAAGTTTAAACTTATACAATTCAGTAAGTTTTTTTTCATAAAATTGATTAAAGTGGAGTTTTATACACGAAGTGAGAAATACAAAGAATTTACAATTAAAAATGCGTTAATTTTGATGATTAATAAAAGATTTCTGGAAGATTGAAAATTCTAAATTTTGATGCAGTTTAAATGGTCCTAACTTCTCGAACTTCAAATTTCAGAATTATTTCACCCTCTTGCCTTCTTTGTCCTCCTTTAGTTTATATTCCTATATTATGATCATTATGCACCTTGAAATCAATATTTTCTGAAATTTTCCACCGTGTCATCATTGTATGGAAAAAAATGTAAAATTAACTCGTTAAGGATATTTAAAGTCCTAAAATATTAAAACAATGCAGTGTCATCGAGAGCACAGAGTGTGCAAAATTTTAAAAACTTTATAATTCACCTAGTGATGAGTGAAAAAAGACTCTAATTGCATCTTTGAAAAAAATGAAACAACTCAAGGTAATTAAAGGTATAAATAGATTCAAAAGTAAAAAAAAGAAAAAAAAACAAGTAAGTAATCAAAAATCTTGGATTTAAAAATCAGGATACGTGCAAAGACAGAGCATATATGTTTTCTCTGTGATTTATTTTCGATAGATGGTCTGCATTTGTCAACATTTGAGGTCAATATTTCATATAGAAAAGTTGGGATAAAGGAACTTTTAAAGTTAATTTTTAAAGCTACTTGTATAGATTTTTTGTTACTTATAAAAAAAACAAGAACCGAAGGTGGCCCCCCTGGTAGAGGCTCGGCTGGCCTAGATGTCGTGCAAAATACCTTGATACTGGGTCTGGCCTACCCAAAAAAGGGTGGCAATGGTAGAGGACGATCAGTGCACCTCCACCATGTGGGAGGACGGGACGGCTGGGTACAATAAAAAAATGATACAGGCATTCTGAACAGGGGCAGTAATTTTAAATACAAGAGAGCTGGGAGGAACATAGACCCACTTTGTAAGAGAATAGCTTGAATTACTGCTCAAGTAAACAAGGAACAGTAAAAATATATAAAAATAGATAAGCATTGAAAAAGAAACAACAAAAAAACACAGAAAAGCAGTAAAATCAGATTACATAAAAGGTCAACATTTGAAACCCCATAATATAAAAAAAACAAAAACATACACAAACAATACACATCAAACGACACACAAAACATAGAAACTAAAATAAACATAAGGAATTAAAAATACATAAATTAATAATAATAATAATAATACTTCTGAGATAGAGAGGAATAAATTCCGTTAGTCAACGGTACGCACGTCCTGGCGTATAAGGGAATATCAAAATTATTGCCATGTTTTTTTGAGTAAACTGCGGAAGCTAAAATTACTTTTTGTCCTATACAGATAAAAACGGCCAATGGAGAGGAAAAGGAATGAAATTTTGTAGTCTAAAAATAAAAAACAAGGTCAAAAAAGTAGAATGCATAGCCCTTATCCCCCAAAAATCTAAACAACGTTAGGCATTGACAACGTGGCAACAGGTTTCCAGAACTGCGGAGAGAGACTCGGGAATTGATTCATTGTCGGGGCCAATGGACCAATAGCTGCCATAGCGCGCCGAGAGAGAATCCCACACCAAGGAACCGACAGGGTACAATAATTTAAAAAAAACACGCAAAAAAAAAGTGAGAGCGCTATAAACCTATAGAACTGTCATTCAGGAAAATTAAATAAAAAAAAAATAAAAAGTATTTCTTAAAGCTCAACCATGTAAATAATAAAAAAAAAAATGAAAGACTCAGCAGGCGGGAAGTCAGGAAGGCACAGAATGCTGAATCAGAAAGTGTGAAATAAAAAACCAATCCTGAGAGAGATGCTCGGCGAAAAGTCCTTTGGCAAAATGGCGATAAAAGAGTAAGAACAGTCTTTCAATATGCGATAAAATAGAAGTAACACGACCCTCACATCATTATTGGAGTCAGTTATGGTCTCTTCATCAGTGTGTATCTCAAATGTTCCTGCTGGTCCTGAAAGCGCTCATTTTGGTGACAGCCTGTCTATTTGTTAGAGATTGTTAAACTAATGCTTTTTTTAGTTCATCTGCGGGTTTACCTAGATGGAACTCTTGTGAGGGGAAATGAGATGAAGATATATGATCTTGCATCACCAACATTCCGCAGATACAGGTGGAGAGAGTCTTAAGAATTTAAAGCGATGAAGGTAAGATGGGAATGGACCATACTGGAGAAAATGACATATTAAAAAACTTTATTATGGATTAAAAATTTTGGCTTGGTCTGATTAACCTCTCAACTTTAATCTCGAAGCTGAATCGTAGCTGGTCTGTGAGTATTCATTCCATCTGTTTCAATTTTAGGAGGCCTCTTTGAGGGGAGTAGGAGCAGGAATGCAAATTTCACCGGATTATGGCCAATTTGGGCTTGTTGGTCGGCCAATTCTTGCGGAATTCCCAAATGGCTTTAACCTGCAGAAAGCAATGACCTCATGTTCTTTGCCTTTAAAGATGTTTTTGATTTTACTTTGGTATAACGAATTGAAGATCTGGTATTTGGTGCCATTAATACAGATATCGAAGAGAGGCTATCAGTATGAAGCGTTGATTCACTTTCTCTTTGATACAGTCCAGTTGACTGCGAATTCACTGCAGCTAATTCTGCCTGGAATACCAAATGAGTTGAAAGTGTTCAGTTTAAATAGATAGTTCTGGATATTATTTACCTTGAGAATACACACTTGCTTAATCCAGTCTCATTTTCGATTCTGGATCCGTCCGTGTATCTCATAGCTCTATTTGAAATTTACTTACTTAGGTTGACAAGTTTCTGTCTGAGGAATAAGCTATGGCACCGTATTTATCCAAGAGATTTTATGAAAATGGTGTTATATACATTAGACTGGTTAATCCAGATCCGGAATTTGATAAACTCAGCTTTGCTACTATGTGAAGGGGAGGAATTTGGGTGAGTACGTTGAGAATTACGAAGTGCGGAAAGCCCTTCTTGTAAATTTCTAGTAAAGAAAATAATTCAAAGTTTTGAATGCTATGAAGCTCCATCGATTTGGTTCTTGTTAAGGCCCTCCCGCACTTTGCACCATAGAATAGAGCTCTTTCAATAACGGTGGTAGTAACAAATTTTAAGAGATTTTATTCATTCCATTTAGACTTTACTACTCATTAAAATTTGATGTTAGAATAAAGCTTTTGCATGCAAAAGTTAAAAAAAAGGGCGGTCCAAGATATTTATTATCTATTGTGATTCCTAAAATTTAAGGCTGTCACTTACCTTGATTGAAAGGTTTTTGATCTTGAAAGTTGGTTTTCATGTCCGTAGAATTCCTTTGAAAACTTTGGACAAGCACCTGGGTACACCACCGCCTGGCATTTTTCTATGGAGTTTTGAGCTTTAAATCTTCAAGTTTATCGGAAATGGCAGCCAAAAATTAAAATTAGTTTTAGTTTCCACTCCTCGTTGTCCTCCACCACTAATAGTACCAGGTCGTCGGCGAAAGCTTGAATATGTAAATCAGGGTCTATCATTTATTAGAATAGAGTTAATATATATATTCCATATTGTAGGGGAGATCACAGAACCTGTGGGGCATCCTTTAGAGCAAGGTCTAGAAATTTCTAGGAACGTCGTTAGTGCGTAAAACCCCTTCTATTTTGAGATAAAAGTAGATAAAATTCTTAAAGAAACCCGAAAAGCCATAAGATATGTTGTCAAAAAAGAACCGGCCAGTTCATAGTATCGAAGGCTGATTTATGTCTTAGACAGGGCGAGATGTTCTGAAGTCTTACGAATTTTAATTACATTCTATTAGACTGGGCGATCATTAGATCACAAAGCTGCCTCTCTCGAAAGCCGTATTGATTGGTGGTGGCTAGATATTGTTTCGATCGCTTGCTATTTATTGAGTTAGAAGAAAGAGCCTCTCAAAATCTTGCCCAAAGTTGGGAGAAGACAGAGGCCGGTACATGATGTACAAAGACATCCAGGATCTTACCATCTTTAAGAAGAAAAGAAGACTAAGTACATTTTCAGATGTTCAGGAAAGTACTGAATTTAAAACAGATGTTAATTAAGTCAGTATAAATTGTCGATGAAACCGCTCTCCGCATCCGCCAGAAAATCTATCCGATCAGGCCCGGCCGCACCTTAAAGCATTGATTACCATCTCTACATCTTCTAGTACCATATAACGTGGCCAATTATAGGGTATAATCCAAATTGTCCTTCTGAGGAAGGGCTCGGGAAAAATCGTCCATTAAATAATTTATTTGTCTTCTTCAATTGTGTTGTTAAATACATTTAAGCACCCCCAATAAAGTTTTCACTGGAACCTCTGTTAAATACTAAAGATTGAACAGGAATCCAAATCTTTCGTTGCGATTGGGACAAAATGATTCCCATGCCTTCTTTTTTGTGGACAAAGTTTTTTATAGATGGCCCTTTCTTTTCTATAAGCATTCCCTCGAGCTCTGATGATTTCAAGAATAGAACTTGTTTGTGTTTGATGCATGTTTTAAATAGTCTGTTCACTTTTGTTTTAGATATTCTACCTTTCATTCCAGAAGCTGAACTTTGGCAAATTTTTTTCGGTTTCTTTTCAGAGTTTTGAAAACACATTGAATAAGATCGGTAAGATCTTTAATTAATTTGTTAAGCATGATTGGTGCTGTTAATGTTCTTAGGGTTTTTTAATGGATTAAGGTGCCTTTGATATACTAATAAATTTGTTTTGTCCGTATTTGATTTAAAATAGAAATCAATTCTGGAATAACATTTTCCCAATTTAAAGTAAATATATTTGTGGTCACTGGGACTCAACACATCCAGGACCCCCAATTTTTGGTGTATATATAGTTGACTACGGGTAAGCTCAATAGAGTCAAGTCGGGGAACCCCACATTCGTTGTTGATAAACGTAGGGCCATATTCTGTAATATTACAAAATGTGTAAGTTGCTGGCGGCTATGAATTCAGCTCAAGCCACCTCATTATCTGAGTTATAGCCCCAGCTTCTGATTTGCAGTTAAAATCACCTCAACTGAAAAGATTGAAACTGTTATAAAAAAGTAGCAATACGTAACTGAACGAAGCACAG
>BGPR01042478.1:0-13245 GCA_013235015.1 Araneus ventricosus | reverse complement strand
CAGAAAATGAAAAATCTATGAAAATGTTAAATTTTTAATACGGGCTGCTTATCGCACTGCATGAGAACTAGTCGCAATCTTTTCAACGCATTATACAGTGATGTAGTCGCAAAATAAGCAGTGCCGGAACCCTCTAACCTGGGTGTCAAAAGTCCTGCTGTTTTAAGGACATTTTCATAACTTTTTCTTATTTATTTCTCGTAAAAAGAAGCAGTGTCGCAACGGCGTTTCGGCTCCTCTGCACCGCTAGCATTATGCGAATTCAAGCTATACAAGAGTCCACTGTAATTTCTTTCGACGTGAAAGAAGGCATATGCTAAAATAATTTTTGTAAATTTGAGGTGTTTTGTTGATTTTTATAATATAATGAAGAAAAGCGAGTACAGACAAATTTATTTCTGTACGCGTTTCCTGTAATCTTTCTGTTGACACTTTTTTCAAAAAATTGACAACAATCTACAAATTTGGCGTTAAGACAACATGCCGAATTTCTCTTGCAGTATTGTTACAATATCCACATTACATTCGGATAAACAGAGAGGCCAATAGACACCTTTAATTCCATAGATGGACTTTTTACGGACTAGGGGAGGTTTAAAACGGGATGATTTGTTGAAATCTCAAGACCAAGTTTTTTTATGAGTACAGTTTCTCTATTTGTAATTAGTATCCATAATATAAAAGCCGTGAGAAGGCCTCTATCGCTCAGGAATGTGGGCGTGGCTACGTGCCAAAAGAGATTCAGACCAGACGCAGTATGTTTGATTTCACACTCGCAGCACGTGCTTTCTTCGTTAGAGTGGCTCGCCCAGAAGGGTTTGGGGAATTGGGGAGGGGTTTCTTAGAATTCAAAGATTGCGAGCTGTCATTGCGGTTTTTGAGAGGGGAAGTGAATTTCCCTTATCTTTACTCGGCCGTTTTGTGTTTGGTTTTTTTCCCCTGAGTTTTGCTTTTTGCTAAATCATGAGATCTTCAAAGTATCCAATGGACATTATTGCTATTTTTTTAAAACCGAGTTTAGCAGCTTCCTTTCTTTTCTATTTTATGTTGATTCATACACGCCGAACTATGAAAAAGACACCTTTTACTTAAAGATTTGCATTCACCAATTCATATTTTTTGTTATTTTTTATTTGGTAATGCATTTTTTTCTGTTAGTGGATTTTGCATTATGTTTACTCGGAAAAAGCAAAAGTTAGTGTCAATTGATTCATCAGTTTTGTTTTACAAGCTTTTTTCAGTTTCTTAAGCACTATGGCAATATCATGAGATTTTCTTCAACAACTTTCATTAGTAAATCTGTGACAATCAGATCCTAGATATTGTTGGCAAGCTCAAAGCGCGTCTTAGACGGGCATAAATCGTCTAGTACAGAAAATAAAACTCAAAGCGCATGAAGCTCATATTTAAAATCCACATGCATCTGATCCCAAATAATCCTTCACACGATCTATATAGGTTTTACTTACTCCCTGAAAGCGCAGATGACAAAACCTAACGCACCCACGAAACGGCACGGATCGATTCTAATTATGATAGCGCACGTCTACCTCACAAGTCTTCTTCACACACCGTAAAAACGACCCACAATACCATCCTAACGATACTTTAAAACTCGTCTGACATATCAGGTGTCGGCGACCCCTGTAACAAGACCGGGATCAGACATGCACGCTTTATGTATTTGGCCGCTTTGCAAAGCACACAATGACTCGGACGCGAAAGTGCCTCTATGAAACCCTGAGGGGTTGGTGGCAATAATAGAAGCAAGGGGGCAACCACAATGGAGAATCGTTAGCACAGAAATATGATAGGGTGCTCCGGTGGTTGTTCCGGAGTTCGAAGTGGTTTGTAGCCATTATGTATCAAAAACGAATCCGAGTTGGGGTTTTAAGTGTGGAGAACCATCAAGGCATTTGTATGAAACTTTTCTACTGGTACATATTTTATTATTATTTTATTTTCTTTAAAAATTCTACATTGTATCTAAGTGGAGGATTATGCTTTGTGAGGTAATGTCAAAGCTGATTTTCTTTGATTTTATGGTTGGCTTAATTCTTTCAATATTAAATACCATACATATAAGGACACTGAAATACTTTTCGCCCTATGACAGCAGTTTTTAACCTTTCAGATCTCATCGCCCAATTTTCCATATTAGCTTAATAGCGACAGATTTATATAATTTTTTTTCTTAAGTTTTGTCCCATACATGCAAGAAATGGAAACGAAAAAATACGGGAAGAAAAAAGGCATAGTCGTAAAAATTAATTCTCGAAACCAGAACAAGGTAAAAACTTTTATACAGTCAAACCCCGTTATAACGAACTGATCCAGAAGTTCGGTATAACCGAGGGTTCGTTATATCCGGTTTTCAGGTATTGGCCACATAAAATTTGCTATAATCCTTAAATACATTTTTGTGTGTGAGCAGATTAATTTTACTGAATTGCAATTATTAATGGAACACATTACCTTCTAAACAATTTTTTTTATTTGAAGTATCATTGAAAAAGTTTTCATACTATTAAAACTTAACAATCATATCAAGTCATCTTAAAGAAAAAAAATCTTTTTGATCTGCTTGTTAAGTTAAAATTTAAATTTTTTAATGAAAAATTATTTTTTTTTTTTTAATTCCATACTACTTTTCCAAATATGATTATTTTTGCTTCAAATTTTATCTGCAGATTCATTGAAATATATTACACAAAACTTTGCAGGTATTTTAAGGTGCATCTAATATTCGCTTAAATATAGTTTTTTTACTGTTTTAATGTGGTGAAAATGAGGAAATGTAGCGCTACCTTAATTTATATCTTGTATATATTAAAAACTAAGCAACTGAATGCTTATTGCATGCAGGTTTTATTATACGCATAACGATAAACAAGTACAAGGAACTTGAAAGCTCTATCTAAAAATGGAAAAAAAGCCTTAGCATTTTGAATACATGAAAGCGAAGAAAAATCCAACATGGAAAAAAAGCCAATTAAAGTTGTCATTTGCCTATGTTTATCATTGTTCATCGTAAATAAAAAGCTAAATAACTTCAATAATCTTAAAGGTACAAGTTTGAAATTTTGATGCAATAAGCAGAAAAATAAGATCAACAAAATAAGCGAATAAAATAAAAATTGATATTTTGGCAATTTTTTGGGTAATGTGTCCCCTTAATGGGCTATATTAAATTAAAATAAATATTTGTTTTTTAAAAATTAAAGAGTGAAATTAATTGTGCTTACATTTATTTCTCTAAAGCATGAAAATAATCCCTGGCTTTTTGTTGAAAGCACCTAGATTTCAAATTCATTTCATCTATCTTCTTATTAATAATTAAAATAAAAAATTAGTAGGTCTTATTAATAATTAAAATAAAAAAACTAGTAGGTCTTATTAATAATTAAAATAAAAAAACTAGTAGGTCTTATTAATAATTAAAATAAAAAAAATTAGTAGGTCTTATTGATAATTAAAGTAAAAAAAATTAGTAGGTCTTATTAATAATTAAAATTAAAAAAATTAGTAGGTCTTATTAATAATTAAAATTAAAAAAATTAGTAGGTCTTATTAATAATTAAAATTAAAAAAATTAGTAGGTCTTATTAATAATTAAAATAAAAAAATTAGTAGGTCTTATTAATAATTAAAATAAAAAATTAGTAGGTCTTATTAATAATTAAAATTTTAAAAAATTAGTAGGGGAAAGTCTGGTAAGATGGCGACCTTACACTTTGGGGATTTTTCCTGACCTCAATATTCGTTGTAGGGGGATTATTGTTTCGGCAAAATCTTCTTGCAACTCTTTACTTTAAAATGATATTTTTTTAAATTTTATTTTCGAATTTGGGATCCCAAAATTTCATTTTATTAAAAAAAAAGTCATTTTCGTCATCTTACCCGCACAGTCGGGTAAGATGAGAAACTGAAATAACAACTTCATTTAACATCATATGCTATTAAAAAACTATTTAAAACTGTTGAGATCACATCTTGATTATAACAAAGTGCTCATAACAGAAAACAAACATAGTCAGACTAAAGTAACAGCATAAAACAAATGAAATATTACCAATCGAAATTTTAGATTCAAACCTTATAAAATGAAACCAATTACAAAAATCGCATCGCCATGGGCTTGGATTTTGTCCCAGGCAGGACAGGCGGAATGGGACCAGAGTTTGCACATAAAACACCCCAATTCCGTTTTTCTTTGCACACTGCAAATGATGCATTCTTCATTATCGAGGTCCTCTGAGTCCAGATTGTCATCAGCGTCAACGTAAGGAAATACAAATGAATGAGTTGAGTCTTTATTCAGATCATTAGAAGTCGAGATGTCGCTTAGTTACTTTCTTCTTTTGTGTAGAATTTTCAGCAGGTTTGTTGTATTTAGTCTTATTAACTTCAGCCTTCTTTAACTGCCACAGTTTTCGTTTATCTTCTTTTCCCTCTTTCTCCTTTTTTTTTTAAATGAGATGCTAATTTTTTACTTGAGTGCCAGTCAGGTGCATGAAAGGCAAATGGCAGACAGGTAGCACGACGAGCTCATGAATTAGCGTAGAGGGGTTCGTTCTTTTACCCTCCACCCGATTCGTCATCTTACCTGACTTCACCTTTTTATTTCAAAAAACATTGAAGGATGTCAGCTCATCAGAAAAAATTAAAACAAAACATCATTGAACACGTTTTGATTAGCTCTTTACGAATATCACATATATAAATCAAAAATATTTACTTCGTGAACGCTATGCCTTACCAAGAAGCAACCAAAAGTTGCGTAGGAACAACTCAAAAACACAATACCGCGTACTGTGATTCAAACTAATAACAGGGTGGAATCTTTTTGTGTGACACGAGTAGCTGGTCGCTATAGGTCTCTGTTGATGCAGAATCGGGGCATTCATCTAGGGTAATTTTCGAGAAAAATCCAATTCGTCATCTTACACTCTTCGTCGTCTTACCCGACTTTCCCCTACATAAATTTGCATTATTCATATTTGCCTTCGTAACAAAAATTGAAGGACCTAAACTTACATCACCTTCGTTTTCCATATCTGAAGATGAATCGTCAATCAAATCCATTTTTTTCCCCTTTTATTAGGGAAATTATGTCTTCAACACTTAGCGCATCAGATGGAATCAAGTCGTCATCGCAACATTTGAACTGTTCAGTTTCGCTTTGGAAAGAAAGCATCCACTCTGTTCTTTTCTAACCATATAACTTAAAAAGTGGGAATTTTGGTTCGCTATATCCGAATTCCTTGCTTTTGAAGTTCGTTGCAAGAATTGGAAAATACATTAGTGACAGGAGTTGGGTTGGAATCATTTGAAAAGCACGTTATAACCGAGGGTTCGTTATACCGGGGTTTTGACTGTGTTACAAAAGCTGTTATGATAATAATCAATTAAAATTCGAAAGTCATTGGATACAAAAATTCAGTGGTATAGCAGGTACTTAAATTTAGCCGGCAAGCAGTACAAAGTTCCATGAAGCTTGTTGAATAGCTGGAATCAATAGCGAGGTTCCACGAAACATTGTTATCACAGCTCCTTCCCTAAATAAAAACCCTCCCCTCTCGCGAACCTACTCATTAACCAGTCACGTATCCTAAGATCAATCACCCGCAAACGAAATTAGAACAAACAGTTCATTCCGGAACCCGTTTCAAAAGTTCTTAACCTCATCTTCTGCTAGTGCACCCAAAATGAGCACAAAATCCCAGCTCTCCCCAACAACGTCTTGCAATGGTGAAAGCAGACATTGGCAAAGCAATCCATTCCCAACCTCAAAGAAAGGGAATTTCCCACTTGAAATCATAATTAACGATTTCTCAAGAGATTCGAACCAGAACCCAGATCCGGAATCCTCCTGGACAAGGGTGGGTTTCCCAACAGGAGTTCAAAGGGTTTTCAAACCGTCAGGTAATTTATCTTCATTAAGACTGGGGGCGAGATGTGCTGTAATCTAATTCATTTGTTTTGTGGCAGTTTGTGGTTTCCTCACGAATGAGCGAGCATGCCATGAGCAGCTAAGAATATCCGGAGTCTTAATGGAGCTTTTAGAGATTGTTCATTTTTTGGTGGAACCGATTTGGTTTCGGTTGGGAAAGTCGATTCGATCCGTTTTCCAGAAGATAAGAGAGAATGATTTTGGTTTCAGGAAAAAGTTACGACTACTAGTGTGCGTTTGTGTTTAGTAAAGCTACGAAAGCGTAATTTATTCATGGTGAAATTACTTTCAGCGCAGATGCTTGTGAACCAGGTATGACTTATACTTTTTTATTAGTGCCAATTTTCTTCCGAAAATACTTTTGTAACACTAATTTAGTAAATTTTTAAAATCCTCAGTATATTCAATGTCTATTCTCTACTATATAAAAAAAGCTGAAATCTATTGTATGTTTTTATAAACACATCATATCGAGTTTATTTTAAATGCTAACATATATATTTGGTATCATTCCTTCCATATTTTCATCAATTATCGACTTTAATGGAAGTTCCATGAACATCAAAATTCTTCTGGCGTTTTACATTATAAATTAAAATTTCAAATTGTATTAAAATCCATTTTTTCTATAGATTGTAACATGATATCTATGGAAAGCACTGAAATTAAGAATTAATCTCATTTTTACCTCTTTATTACAAAGTTTTTGAATTTTTTAGTTCTATGAGGTGTAAAACCTCAAATTCATCAGTCTAGATAGTTAGCTATATAAGATAGTTACGAGAAGCATGTGGGGGCTGAGCCCCTAAGTGGAAACAAAAGTTGCTTTATAATGAAATAATGACGTCGCTATTTTCCCAGAAACTAGATATTTAGTTATTTTAACCAATTCATTTGACAAATACTCACATAATAAAACACGCAGATGAAATGGAACTTTTCTTCTTTTGTGTCCTTTATCAAGAAAATAAAACAAATTTTTGAAAGATTTTATTTCTTCTCATTTCCACAAAGAGTGATCCATGCATATTAAACTAAGTTCTAAATATAAGAAAATCATTTCGATGTAGGCACCGGCTGTATTCAAAAGTACCTTTAAATATATAAATTTAAACGATCATTGCAAGATTGAGGGTTAAAATGGGTATAAGAAGGGTAGAATGTGCAGTAGGATGGAACGAAAAACTCTCTTCTCTTTAAAACTGTAATAGCTCTATAAGTTTCTATGCACAAAAAAAGACAAAATAAATTTATGGCAATTAGAGCATGTTTTGAGGGTGCGCAAAGTAGATAAGTTTCATAAATTGGAAATTTGTTCTATTTCAACCTTTTCTTTAATTTCTCATTTGCAGCTAAAAACTCAATAGTCCATTTTGTACTTTTATTCCTTTTTTAATCAAAAAAGTTTTTGAGATCTTTAAACCTTTTCAGGTATAAACAAATGTGATTATGTAGCATAAAGTATGCAAAGAAATCGCTAGGAGAAAGAAAGTATATTTCCTAACTTAGGAATTATTGTTGTAACTTTATAACTGATACGGAAAAGAGCTTACAAATTGCTTCATGTATTCCTTGATTATGGTAGTCATGCATATAGGGTTGCGGAATTGAGTTATAGTAGTGTTGGGGGTGATTCATAAAAGTATATAGAGCAGCTAAAAGTATCTAGAAGAGAGTTAGATAAGAATTTAGAAATAGCATTTAGAAATTAGCTGGTTTCCAGGATTCTTTTACATCTTTAATAAATCTTCGTTTAGGATTAAAATGAATTAAAATTTTCGTCGGGTGAGGAGAAATCACCCCGCCTGCAGCGCCATTTTTTACTATTAGTAAGCAAGATTTGAGATTTTGACAATGAGAATATAAATGAATAAAGTTAATATTGTGCTATCCTAACTTATTGCGTTGTGTTTGTTTTGCAAATTTAGGATTTATAATTGCCGTGAAATGTGCACAAAATTCATTTAATATGCTTGTTTTTATCTTAAAACTATATTTTAACGAAGAAGAATAGTACTTGAGAGATTGATGCTAGAGATGCTGCTTTGCCAGATAAGAAATACCTCTTATCTATTCATGTTTATACTTTATCTTATCTCATGCTATTGACAATAAGGACAGTTATAATTGTTTTCTATTTTTTTTCTTAAAAAATAAGTCAAAATTTCAGTCTTGTTGTTATGCATAGTTGCAATATTCACTTATAGCCGTAAACAGTTTGACCGACAAGACATCACCCTCTGGTAGAATATCTCGTCACCCGAATTTTTTTTTTTTTTTGGGGGAACAACACCACATTGGAGGTGGCCAATCATTCATTCCATCCTATCTTGTGTGGATTGAGTCTGGATGCTACTTTCTTAAGTCACTGTTATTTTTGTTGTAAGATAATTATTTTGCTGAACATCTGTTCTCAGCAACGAAAGGCAGGGTCTAGTTGTCTTCAATAATAACCATGACCGTCGTCGATTAAACTTCAATAGGTTTGGTCCTTTTTGAATACCAAATATGTTGGAAAAAATGCATTTCCACTTGAGCGCCATTTACACTTTTCAAAAGGTACTAATGACCGCAAAAGGGCAAATAGTCAGTATTAAAGACTCATTACTTTCCTAAGTACTTCCTGCTATTTCTTCTGTCTTTTCTTTTCAATATTGCAATAGTAAAGAAATTCAAATCTATAGATTTTTAAGATTTTCTCTTTGTGAGCTTTCTTGAGACCAAAAAAGAAGCATTTTTAGGGCTGTCTTTTCGTATGAACAAGATAGTTAAAAAATACTACTGCTGGAAAGTAGCCGATATTTCACATTGCCAAATTGTAAGAGTATTAAATAGATTTTGGATCAGACTAAATCAAGGGAACCGTTCTTTATAAACAAATGCTCGATATTCTATCATAACGATAAAACTATAACTGGCAAAAGCGACCTGTATTTTATATAGATATTTTTAAAATGCCCCTTTCATAAGCTTCTAGTAAAATATATACATTTGTCACTGCTTGTTTGTATAAATAATGCAAGAAAAAGTAACCAGGCTGTGAAAATATAAATAATAAACTATTGGCTGATGGCAAAGAACTCGCTCTACAAACAAATATCACCTATCAGTACTAAAATTCTCCCCAATTCAGGCCAGGTTATCTGCAGTTGGCGAAAACACAAAATACACTTTTGGTACACAACAACAAAATTACGAGATGCTTAAGTATTTGTAAGCGTTTATCATCAGTTCAATATTATAAATGATAATTCCAAGATTAGAAACAACATCGTCTCGTTTCAGTCATAGCTTCGATTACTTACACATTTTGGCTATCGATGTATTTTTTGTACTTCACAATGGAGTTTTAACATCCAAAAATGTTTCACCACTAATGAAAATAAAAAAAAGAACAAACTAATTTGAACTTTTTATTGCAAATGAAATTAGAAAAAATGTGAAATAATAAGAAAATTTTTCAAACTTATGAGGAATTTAATCGTACTTCCGGCACCTCAGACATGTTCAGTGCCATCAAATTTTGTTTTGTCTTTTTTGCATCCAAAGGCAACTTTCATTACAAGTTAAAGAAGAAGAAAAAAAAGGTTTTTTTTTTCGTTTCACCCTAATGCAGCCTTCAGTGAATAAACTCTCTATTTTGTTATTTGATGAAATATCAATTCACTGAGAGAAGTAGATGATGAGGAGAGAAGGGATGAAATATTGACGACACACAGACCGAGAAAATTTCATGGAGGAAGCAAGCGAGGGGTTTGTAAGACTTCTGGAAAAATTTTCCCAGTGTTAATCTGTAATATCGGCGCGAAACATCTGTTGTTATATACCTAAATGATTTTTTGAGGACACTGGCAGCACTCTTATGGCTTTAGTAACCAGCCACGAAAAGTTATATACGATCACACTAAATGAAACTTCCATGTGATTATTTGTGCTTATTGTAAGTGTTGTTAAATTATGTTTTTTAAACATAAATTAAGTGCATACTGTTTAAGTTTAAAAATCAAATACGTTTTCTAAAGTGGTATTGAAATCGCATTCTTAATTTCTACAGATAGTTTTCTAATACATAGATTCAATTATTTGTAAAAATCTCTCGAAGATATCCTATTATTTGCCGATTAAGGTTATTGTACAATAGGGTCAGCTATACTGGCTATAGGCTAGAACCCCCGATTATCCGGGCACAGTCGGTGCTCCTCGGATAATTGAAAACTCAAATTAACAGAACAATTTTAATCATGGTTTCTTCCCTTTTCAGTATGTTTTAATTTATTCGGCTAAATGATAAAATTGCTTTAAGTCAAAAGTACTGGCTTGTAATAGACAGGGTTCCCAACCTGTGGTACGCGAAAAAGAATTGACTGGGGTACGAAATCAAAATTCTTTAATGGTAGAAACTGAAAGAAAACATAGTAAGAGTTAGGAATTTTGTTTCTTCAAAGATATTTGCTATTTAATAACTATATCACTTGAATGGTTGAATTAATACGAAGTGTAATTTTAGCTATCCTTACTCGTAAAACTAAATAATTACAATACAGGTTTTCATTGCTTTGAGTTGAACTAATATATTGTAAAATGGAATAAAAAGAAATACCGTCAAATGGATAAAATCCTTATCAATTCGAATCATTTCACTTTAAGCTAACTTGTAACATTATTGATAGATAACCTAAACATTTGAATAGACGGTTGGTTTGGAGGTTGGATATGATAGCAGAGACACGAAATCAAAAAAGAATAATCAGTACGCAAGGAAAAAGTTTGTTTGGGAACGTTAGATGAATTAGCAGCCCTTTCTTGGGGTAAAGGAAAGAAAGCATTCTGAAGGGCCAAGTTAATCTGACTAGACAAATTTTACTAGTTTTCCCTATGTCCTTTGCATTTTTCCGATGGTTTTCGATAGAGTTCTGTTGAAGAATCAACACCTAAACTCATCATTTTAAAGCTGCAACCACATTTACCTCATCATTTCATGAAATATGTGGAATTTGTGTTGTTGTTGTTGTTGATTATCTCCAGTCAGCAGAGCTATAAAGTCCATGAGTCTGTGCCCTGAAGAAAACCAAGTCAATAGAGGATCCAGAACAAGATCACTTATTTGGAAAGCCCAGGCATGCAAAGAATATGATCAGGTGCCATTTTGTTCTGCAGTACACATTCTGGGCAGATCTCCGACAATTATCAGAGAAGAGTCCAAACTTCAGTAATAACACTAAGGAAACTAAGAGCTGTTTGGTCGCGTCTACTGCGATCAATTGACAGGCAGCCACTGGTCAAGAACCTGATACAGTGTGCACAGTGGAATGGTGAATAGTTTTATTACCTTTGGCTACCAGAGAACGCAGCTCCAAGTAGGTGAGGGTAGTGCAGAAGGCACTGAAGAAGCACATCATGTACCTGCTTTATGAGATGCATCTCTCGTTACTTATTTGACTGAAGGCATCAATTACAGGTGAATCCAGTAGATGCAAAAGTATGATGATTACACATGGAATTTGTTCACATCACTAATAGAAAATGCCTATACAAATAAGTTTTTATTTTTTAAAAAATATTGAGTTATAAAGATCCTTCCCAATAACGAGCTTTTAAAAGCCTTCACAATGCAAAGAAATCTGGCTATAATGCCAAGTCTCTGAAGAACTCGTCGACTTTATCCAAAAAAATGGAAACAAAGTTCGAAAGATTTCATTTGGCTCGATTCTTGTCCCTCGGAATTGATGTGGACGAGATAATCAGTTTTTTGTGCCATAATTCGTATCATATCTTCTTAGCTTAGTAGCTGCTTGGCAACTAATTATTGTGTCTATCAAATGCCTGCTGCATAAAAAAATCATCTAAAAACTTTTGACAAGTTGTTGACTTTCTTTTGATATTTAATTAAGTGCATTTCTCAGTCTTCAGGGAACTCTTATACCTACAAGCCTCTGAGATGGCATCTGAAAAAGTAACTAAGCAATCAAGAAGATCTGCTGTTGAACTTATAAGACAACTGCCTTAAAGTTTCAGTAAGTAAATCTGTCTCCCAGATGATCAAGCACTCTTGTCCTGCTCTCTCCCTGCCTCAAAATGCGATGCAGATGCGATACACAGCAAATTTCCAATTTTGCACCGCTAGAGCCTGTATCAAATTCATTTTACACCGTTCTTGGCAGGCGGGCCTCTAGAACCAGGAATCAACATGGCTAGAGTATAGATGCTTCATCGATGGGTCCCGAGCAGTCCGCGGGAGGATCGGCCGATAATTACCTGTTAAACGCAATTAAAACGCTATCAAGTTATTCAATAGAAGTTGTCAGTTGGCTGTGAAGCTGGCTTGTCAGCAGAATACCGATCCCGGTGAATCGATAAGAGATGCAACGGATTACCCAAGATCGATCTCGGTACCACACAAAGTCAGAATGACTAAACCGTTTCGTTTGAATGGAGATATACCAGGCGTTCGGTTCATTGTGTCTTGAATAACCGAAAACAAGCGGTTGAAGGTCTAATGGTCCAGCAAAGGCAGTGTTTTTTGGTTTCACTTTATGACAGATGGCAGGAAAAAACCGAACCATGCAGTTCGGTGGATTCTCGATTATATGTTTCTTTAAGGGACATACAGGAGACAGAATGGTACGAAGTGGAAAGACTTTTAAATTAGCTAAAATGGGCCACTTTGATAAACAGAATAAAAAGAATGGTCCTTGTGTTGCTTTTAACAATTTTGTATACAGATAATTGGTCGCGTTGGCCTATTGGTAGCTCCGGGTTTCAGGACTGTAGGTTACAATTTAAAACCGATTCCACAAAAAGAACCATCATTGGGGCTAACGTCGAGGACTATTCTTTCAACTGCTGGTGTGGTGTGATTTTGAGAGGGGTGTCTGACTCAGTTTCAGCTTTCATTTTATTCCAGGGTTGAAAATTATCAAATTTTGCATCAAGATATTAATATAAATCAATTCAAAAACGGGACATTATTATAAATAGACTAAACTTATTTATTTTATAATTTTTTTATGCAAGTTTCGACGATTGCAGATGCTATATTTGGTTTTGCGTGAGGATAAGTTAACGAAAGAATGAGTTCTGCCCATTCGTCATCCATTACGAACAACGTTCCACGAGTCTATTGACTGTGAAATGAAAGCGCAGAACTTAGGTATTGAATTCTACATTAAAGTGCACATTTTCAAAGTTTTAATCGAGAGCGGAAACGATTTTGGTTGGAGCTCATCGAAAAACCTACAAACAGCAAAACTTGGAAGCCAATCTTAGAATTCAGAATATTTTTATGGTTGAAA
>BGPR01042477.1:0-13245 GCA_013235015.1 Araneus ventricosus | reverse complement strand
CAAAATTACCCTCCACAGATTTTGAATAACAAAATTAATGCAGAAAAACAAAAATTAAATTTCCAATTCCCGGACCAATTTTTCCTACAACAGCAGTTTTACATTCGTGGAATTCCAGTCGTGTCTTGCCTCTGTACACGATTCTTCTCCCGGACCAGACAGTATTACTTATTCCATGATTAAGCATCTAACACCTGAATCACAGAACGCTTTATTACATTTCTACAACCGTATCTGGCAAGAGCAATATTTTCCTACCCTCTGGCAGCAGGCTATTATAATTCCTTTATTAAAACCAGGTAAAGACCCAAAAAATCCATCTAATTACCGCCCAATTGCTTTGACCTGTTGTCTTTGTAAACTACTCGAAAGAATGATTAATCGCAGGCTCGTATATTACTTGGAGACAAATAAATTTCTTCACCCATTCCAGAGTGGGTTTCGAAAGGGTCGGAGTACCATTGATAACCTGCTTGCTCTTGAAACAGACATTCGACTCTTTCTTACAGAGGAAGCATTTGGTAGCAATTTTTTTCGATATAGAAAAAGCTTATGACCGGACCTGGAGGTACGGAATTTTAAAAGATTTACATGATCTGGGATTAAAAGGGAACCTACCTATTTATTAGAAATTTTTTAAAACTCAGGAAATTCCGAGTAAAAGTGGAATCCGAGTTCTCTGACTTTTTTATCCAAGAGGAAGGTGTTCCTCAAGGTAGCGTTTTAAGTGTGACTCTTTTTATTTTAAAAATTAACAATATTTTAAAACAGTTGCCAACTTCTGTGAGAGGTTATTTATATGTTGACGACCTGTACATTTCTTGTTCAGGGACAAATATGAATTTCATTCAAAGACAATTACAAACTGCTGTAAATAATATTACACAATGGTGCAACAGTAACGGTTTTAGCATCTCAACATCTAAAACAGCTGGTGTACATTTTTGCAGGGAACGGAGCTTGCACCTTGACCCAGAAATAAAATTATATGGTGAAATTATAACATTTGTAAATGAAATCAAATTTTTAGGGGTTATTTTTGATAAAAAGCTCACATTTCTCCCTCACGTCAAACAGTTGCGAAAAAAAGTGAAATTGCCTTAAATATTTTAAAAGTCTTATCAACGACAGCTTGGGGAGCTGACAGAGATTCAATGCTCAAAATATATAGGGCTACAGTACTCTCCAAGCTTGATTATGGTTGCACAATTTATGACTCAGCCAGGAAAAGCGTTTTACAGAAACTAGATCCCGTACACCATATAGCTCTCCGTCTCTGTTCTGGAGCTTTCAGAACATCTCCTGTAAAAAACCTTTATGTTGAGTGTTACGAACCGGCCCTTGAACTGAAAAGACAAATGTTATCACTGCATTATTATTTTAAAATTCAATCGAATGCGAATCATCCATTTCACGATTTTAAGCTTCGCCCATTTCTTCTTCGATTACAAGATGCCAGAAAATCATTCATACCCGTGTTTTTTACAAGAGTTCATGTCATTCTTTCTGATTTAAACCTGCTTTACCTACATGTAACCCCACAACCGAAAACTAATTTTCCTCCTTGGGGAATTCCTGTGGTCCAATTTTTAAATCCTTTTCAAACTTTTATCAAATCCGACACGGCTGATATCATTTATCAACAGATTTTCATTGAGCATAGACAGGAATATGATGATTTCATTGCAATTTATACGGACGGTTCAAAATCAGCTGATCATGTTTCGTTTGCCGTTGTATTCCCACAAAAAAACTCTTTCTTTTAAACTTCATTCCTCTTGTTCAGTTTTCACGGCAGAGATAGCTGCTGTTTTACTTGCTTTGAGAAACATATCTGATTGCATGGAAAGAAAGTTCATCATCTACACGGATTCCCTAAGTGTTTTAGAGTCTCTGAAATCATTTTATATTCATTCTCATCACCATCCTTTGGTTTTAAATGTTTTACATCTTTCAAATAAACTTGCATCACGTGATTTTAATATTTTATTGTGTTGGGTGCCATCTCATGTTGGGATTGTGGGCAATGAGGAAGCAGATAAGGCCGCCAAATTGGCGAATACTATAACTAATTCTACTGTCCCTTTGACTGATTTTAAAAAATATACTAAAGTACTCTTATGCAAAATGGCAGAGACAGTGGGACACGGAGACGGATAACAAGCTTCACTCTGTTAAACCCCACGTACAACCTTGGCCTTCTCTAACGACCAGGAAAGCGGATACGCTCCTCACCAGACTACGAGTTGGTCACACTCGATATACCCATCGCCATCTACTGTTCGGCGAACAGACACCAATGTGCTCTCAATGCAACTGTAGTATGTCGATTAAACACATACTCTCTGAATGTCCGAATTTTAACTCCCAACGTTTTAAATTTTTTAAAACGAATTCTGTTGATTTATCTCTTTTACTCGGCAAGACTCCACATGTGAACCTTTTTGCTTTTTTGCGGTCAATTGGTTTTTATCCACATATTTAAGCAGTGCTCCTTGTTGTTTTTTCTTCCCATTAATTTTTTATACATTAATTTCATACTTTTATCTTGACGGATCTCCACATAGTTTGGCGCAGCATGGTCAAATTTATGGCTCTTGCGCCACAAAACCAAACTCAAACCCAAATGCAGATTCACGATCAGGTTTCAATTTATGTAGCATGCAAGAATAATTTGAACTACTCTTTTGTAGTTTTCTTATTCTAGTGATTTGAAACTGAACATTTCGCCTTTAAAATATTGACTAAGTTTTCTTTTTCAGTTGCATCCACAAACTGTCTTAATGTAATGAAACGAGCATTTCACTTTTATATTTAATAACTTGTTAAATGTGCTGGTGATGTTTGAGAGTTTAACTAATGGGTCTCATTTTATTTTAAATGCTGAATGTTCAACCATGTGTCAGTTGCTTCTTTTTAGTGTAACTTTTCTTTAATATATATTTATACCATTTTGCTTATTTTATCACCTCTTAGGCTCAGAGGAACAGTGAAGATACTTCTGGAATTCCATCTGCTTTCTTCCTTTCACTTTATCACAGAGTATGTGGCTTCTTTTGATTTAAAATATTTTAATTTAATATCATTACTGAGTCAAAGACATTAATCATCGTTGTTACTTTCTGATCATATTTACAACTGAAATAAATATAATATTTATATTATATAAATCTATTCTCTATTATTGTTTGATTTTGTAATAAATTAAGAGGATAAGTTATTTTTTATCCAAGAATTATAAAGTAAATTATGTCCTTTACTAGTTAAAAACTAAATAAAAATTATAAGTATACATGTCATTCTTTTCTTTATATTCATTTGAGTTATTCTTTTTGTGTTATCTTATGCTTGAGTTATTGTTTTATTCCTTTTTAGGGCACTTATTATGGACCATGGGTGTCAACTGAGTTTATAGCTGCAACAACTAGTATTTTGTTATGGTATATTGCCTTCTCAGCCAGATCAAACCTCATGTCATCATAATGAATTTTAATAATAAAAAGTATTTTGATACATTGTTCATTTTATTTTAATATTTTTAAAGATTTTCCAAAGAATCATATTAAAATCCTGTACACTTGCATATTCTAACTACACTCTGTCCCAAAAGTTTATAGAATCTAGTAAAACATATGTTTTAGCAAAACGGAAAGGCATACAAGCACCAATTATTTTTTTTATTATATATTATTATTATTCAAACCATATGCGACTTGCATTCAACGAAATATTTAGAAAAAATAACAATTATTATTTCAATTATATAGCAAAATGGAAATATTAGGTGTCCCAAAAGTTTATAAAATATGACATTTCAACAAAAGGTGCCCAATACAATGTTCTTAATAGTTTAAAGTCTTTTCATTTCTCAGTATGGCATTGTACACACGTTTTTCCATTGACATAATTAAGGTTTGTAATATCTCGGGTTCCAAGTTGTACCATACACTTTCAATGGCTGTCTTCAAGGCATTCACTGAATAAATTTGCCCTCCATTCTCATATACCTTCCAAGACATAATGCCCCACACATTTTCAATTGGGTTTAGATTAGGTCTCGTCAGTGGCCACTCAAGAACAATAAGATTTTTCGAGTTTAAATAATTTTTTGGAGGTATGGATGGGAGCATCATCTTGCTGATATTACCAATTTCGTTCCCCTATGTTTTCTGCAAATGGCATAATTTATTTTCTAGTGTTTCTATATATTTAGGAGAATTCTGTCGACCATCTAAAAAGGCCAAACCCACTTGACCATTGAAATTGAAAGCTGCCCACACCATCACAGATCCACCACCACTTTGCTTACTGAAAAAGCTCCTGGGCTCTTTTCGTAAATCATGCCAATATTTTATATTCCCGTCAGGTCCATCAAGGTTACATTTTTCTTCATCACTGAAAAGGACAGCCATCCATTTATCGACATATGATTACGAGCCCATTGTAATCTCTTGCTAATGTGAAGCTTTGAGAGTGGTAATCGGCGAACCATTTTTGCTTGGATCATATAACCAGATTCTATAATTCATGTATGAACAGTGTTCTTGGAGATTTGCAACAAGGAAGCCCCAGTAATTTCTCGAACCGACATTTTCTGACTTGAAAACCATTCTTTGTATCCGTCTATCACTGTGAATATCCGTCGCATGTGGTCTTCCCGAACGAGGTTTTGGCTCATATGGCGTCTTGCGAGTTAATACACGATAAATCATGCTTTCAGAACGATTTAAAAGTTTCATTATTTCCTTAACAATCTTACAGAGCAATTTCAAATGCAGAATTTTACTCACTTCTCCATTGGAGAGATGCTACGCTTTAGGCATCTTGAAACGCAGAACAAACGAAAGCTTTCCTTTTCTTACAACGTATTTATTAGGCTCCAGATCGACGTCATTATTACCGATACCATATTTGCATAAAATTGCATTTTTCTATAAACTTTTGGGACAAGTTATTTCAGTTTATTCCACGATTTAAAAATTGGCATTAAATACACGGGGTATAACTGCTGTTTTTTCAATTTAATAGACATAACATATCTATACAGTAAGTTGCATCGAAATATATCATATACAACAAAAAATATAGGCAAAATACAAGATTCTATAAACTTTTGGGACAGAGTGTAAGCATATTAATAAATTTAATGTTATTTTATTAAAATACGAAGTGCAATGCATGACTTCAATATGACTGCATGTCAAATTTTAACTTTAAAACGGATTCATATGAAGTTGTTAAATTACTGTGTTAATCCTTGTACCTTTCTATTTAAAGATGTTTTGTCCAATATATGTTAACAATATATTATTTTTAAATTAATTTCCTGTTTGTTTTATATGAAGAATCTTATTAATATATATCAAAATTTATATATTTATTGTACAAATAACCAATGGGTGAAAATTTGATTTATAAATTTTTTTCACAAATTTGTCTATTGTCTTCATAATTTTAACTATTAAAATGGCAGTATTTCCAGAACACTCCCTGTTACAAATGCATTAAATTTGCTAATTAAGACAATGTGTTTAATCTAAGGCTGTGATATTCATCACACCTAAAGGTGCATTCCAGAGGGCATTAAGCTCTGAAATGCTAACCATCTCTATAAGATGTCTTGCATCTAAATCGGTGGTTCTCAGCCTGTGGTACACGAAGGATCAGTTAGGGGTATGTAAAATCAAAGTTGTTAATGGCAGAAACGAGAAAACTTAAGGGATTTAAAAAGTTACAGAATTTTGTTTCTACATGTGGAGAATATTTGCCATTTAATAAGTATACCACTTGGATAGTTAATTAGTACAAAGTGTAATTTTAAAGTAATAATTAAAGAGAAATGGAAGGAAATATTTCATAAATACAGTGGCGTGCATTTGAGTGAAGCAGTGCTTCAGTCAGCAATTTTTCTCGCGATACAATAGAGTTGTGTATGCCTATTTCTATTCTCTCAAAAACTTTTAGAGGATTACAGATTATGGTGTTTGTCGCTACAGTTTTTATTGCAACTGGAATTGAAAGGAGACAAGTGTTGGCTTAAAAAAAAAAGAAACATTAATTTCATTTCCGTGTTTCTATTCTTTATTTTCCATTTTTGTAATTCTGTTTGGTTTTTTATATATGTATATATAATATGGAAATGAGTGTAATGGAGAACATAAATTGTGGAATTGTAAGATATTTGACTTCCAGGTTGATCATTAGCTATAACCATGTAGTCTGCTTAAAAAATAAATTAATGAACTTAATCAACAATATACTCACGCCCTAAAGAAACTTTATACTTATAACAAATGTTAACTTAATCTCCTAAATTTATTTTTTTGTGGATCTTTCAAAGAAAAATAGTTTTGTTTCTTATATTAAAGTTACAAATTGTTAAAATTTAAATTGTAGTTTCATATGAAGACTTTAAAAATAAAAATTGTATCACTGTCAGTAAAATGTTTAAACGGTAGGAAGATTGAGCAGAAGTAGAAAACTTAATAAAGAGACGAATAACTTAAATGTAAAAGTAGTTAGCTTTGAATAAAGATGTTTCTTTCTCTGCATTCTGGAGTAATTGTCGGTACATTTGGCTATAAACTTGATTTTTGTTCAAGCATTTTCAGTTTGCTTTATTATTTTTTAAAGAAGACAAAACCATACATTTCTTTCAAGGTATATAAATGCAGCAGGAAAAATTACATTCAAAGTTGTGGTAATGACACAAACCATCATCAGTGGCTCAACTCGGAATGGGTCCTGGAATTTTCGTTGAGTTTATTGAAAAGGCCAGGACCCATCTCGACCTGTTCTCAGCGGCACTTCTGCAGTTAATTGATCTAATAATATTAAAGTCCCTATCAACCTAATACATCTAATTTTAGTGCTCAGCTGGCTTTTTTTGCTTTGATTAGTTACCAAATTCATTTTAGTTGCTTCTTGTTCCAATGCCTTTTTGCTTGATACCATTAGGGTTTGTGACAATTATGTCTTATATCATTTGTGAAACCTATGATTTGTATTCTTTTGTTAAAAATGCTACCCCTGGTGTTAATAGGTGCATTCCTGATGGCTTTTTCTAAAGCAATATTAAATAGTATACAGGCAAGGTCATGTTCTGTTTTAGACCATTTCTTCTAACTGTTCTGATTATTCTCTGTAATATTTTAAAGTTAGTTGTAATTAAATTATGTAACTGCAATTAGCTTCCTGAAATGAGTGTTTTGCCTTCAGGGTGTGTTTTTTTAAGGAAAAAAATATTCATTGCTGTCCATTTATAAAAATACCTTCCATGCCCATAAATACATAATGGAAATCTAAAGATTTATCATGAACGAAAATCAATAAAATTTTAAACTTAGTCGTGAACACTGTTCTTCCCAGTAATTTTCTTCTTTGTTGTCACTGGGGATCCATTGTAAATCATCTCAAGAAATGTCTTTACACTGTTTTTTTAGCGCCTTAGTTGAATTGCTCATTATCAAGTGTGAATCTGTAAAAAATCCTTTTTTGAAAATGTTTCTAAATTTTGTTTAGAACAACCATCTATAATCATGAGGAATAGAGTTCTGATATTTTTTTCCATTTTTCGCACTGAGGGAAATGATAGATTGAAAAGCTGTTTAAAAAGAAAAGGAATTGTCTTGCAAGAAGCATCCATAACTATTTAGAAAATAGAAGATTTGTGCCTGTCTTAAGACTTTTAGCTTGCCAATAATATCCGATTTGGTTGTCACAGATTTACTTACGAAAGTTGAAGAAGATCTCATGTAGATTGCTGAAGAAATAAAAAAGCATGAAGAACAGAACTGATGAATCAACTGACAAGTGCTATGTTTCAACTTGACTTTCACAAAAAATAAAGAGATTGATTTACAATATCCTGACTTTGTTGCTTATGAATGTTTCCAGTATTCTGAAAAAAATGAAAGGCATTTTTGCCTTTCTTCTTGAGATTCTCCTTCTCTTCTACAATGGTATTCATTATCTGCAGCACAAATCCTGTTTAATGTCTCGCCCTCCATCGTGCAAATCTCTCTCTTGCTAACCTTCATTCCCTTGCAGTGGGATCTTCTCTATCCATTTTGTTTACCAACAATACTTGAACGCTTCCTCTTTCAAAGATTCACTTCCCCTTTGAAAACCGCAGCAAATTCCAAGAAATCTTTGTTCCCCTGCTCCGACTTCTAAAAAAAGAAGTCCTTCCTTCTGTGGGATACACTTTTGGTACGTAGCCCTGCCCACTTTCCTGAGCGTTAGTGACTTCAGACGATGATTATATTATAGATGAATGACACATTTAGTTGAATGATATCGACAAATAAATGCTGAGCTGTTCATAAAATAAAAATTACGAAACATTAATATCCATTGAAGGATCTTCTTTATAACCTTTTAAAGCAGGGGTGTAGTGGAGCCAGAATGGCGTTCCAGCACTGCTTTTTTTCCTTTCTTTCACCAGAAATAAATAGGAAAAAATTATGAAAGTGTCCTTAAAGCAGTGCGATTTTTGTCGCCCAACTTTGGAGCATACCGGCACTGCTTATTTCGCGACTACACCACTGGGTTATCGGAAACATAAATATGAAACATTTCTTGCATGGCAGATGTTTGAAAGGTTCTAATTACTTTTCTATACATTCTCCAGTTCTATTACAAATTATACCATGCCGTTTCCCGAGTTTTTTTTTAGTCTAAAACATTTGTTGTCTCATCCTGTTGAGCCTCCATATAATTCACAATATGCCTTTCATATCCAGTGGGCAATATATTAATATTCTGTTCACATCGTAAGTCAGTTTTTTGCAGAAGGTGATAGTTTCATAACAAAGCTAAAACCATATTCATTGCTGAACTTCTTCCCAAATGTTTCATAATTTCCATTTGCTTCGAATACACCTGTAAAATATTTATATTTCAGTTAATTATTTTGTTGAAGGTTAGAAACCCCAGCCTCTGCATCATGGGAACAAAGTTTTTTCGGAAGATTCGTCAGTTGTAAGATAGCTTGAATCAATCACTATAATCTTGGTTATCTTATAAGATAAGTCGTGAAAGCAAAGATTTTTCCAAACCAGGATAATTAGCACAACTGAATTTAAAAAAAATGCAATTCATGAAGGTATGTATGTAAATGTTCTACTTAAAAAAATTACTTAGTCTTCTGCTTAGAAATTAGCTGCATTTAGCTTTTTATTCTTTTCTGTTTTATTTTTTACCAAAAAAATATATATTGTTCTGCATAAATACAAATGGATGAAACTGTCCCAAAACATTGATACTCGCATTTATATATACTTGTATTAATTAATTAATGTTATAATCACTGATAAGAGACTAAATTAGCAACAACATTTAAAATTCAATCGAAAATGTTGCACCATCAGTATTTTTGTATTCCCATAGAAGCCAACAAAATTCTTGAGTAGTAAGGGATATTGGCCATCTAGATTGCGCAATAACTTAGGAAGCCCATGAAAGTTTTTCAAATTTTTTTAGTTCATTTTATTGCTTCAGTGCAAAGGGAATTCGTTAAATACGGGTCAAAGAAGTGAATTGTTGTGTTTCTGCAATTCCATAATGAGGAAAGAGATTAGTTATTCTTTCACAATTTTCATTAACAGTAATCCACTGACAACACGTGTTACAACAAATATGTAAATTTTGGTAAGTGATAATAGTGAATACAAAAAATTGAGTGAGTAACTAGGTCAGCTTTGTGTACAGAATCTCTTTGCTCTTTCAAACTGTAATCAATAGAAATTGCTACGACGTTTGATACTTGGGGTCTATTCTGGTACCCCCCAGTTGGGTTGTGTTCCGCACGTTAACAACGGAACCCAACCAGGGGTACCAGAATAGACCCCTTAGTGAAATATAAATAAGCATATTCTTAAAATCTATATCTTAATGTTTCTGCTTACTTTTTGCATCATTCTGTAAACAGTTGTAACTTAGAATAATTCAAACAAAAAATAGCAGTACATCATTGGTATCTTTGTAGCAAAGAAAACAGCCAAAATCTTAATAGCACTTTCATAAACCCTCGATTCCATTAACTAAACTAATTAAGTATTGTTAAAGTTATTGTGAGAGGCTCTGCACATTGATACGGAATCAAAAAGTCAGAAAATGTACATTAATATTTTTTTTTCTAGACAGAACAGCTGAAAAGCACTTGTTTTTGATCAATGGGAAAAGCAATTGTCAAAACATCACAATCATAATTGTTCGAATTAACCCGTTAAAACCTGGTGTCCTATTTATGGGACAGTTGAAATTCACTTCTGTGACTAAACCGAATGCATTTCATTGTTTCTTTTTTGCTGTGTGTATGAAGTCAATAGGTATTCCCAAACTCTTAAATTTTCAACAGGAATGTACCACCTGTTAACCAGATTTTGAAATCAAAATGTCTTTATTTTGAATTTTTTTTATTTTTCCTTTGGTTTATTTTTGAGGTAATGCAAGGAATTAGAAGGTAAATTTTATTTTTTGATATTTTACTACATTTTAAAAAATCTTTAATATTTATGTAAAAAAAAAGTTCTAAAAAATGATTTTCTACAGATTTTTTATATTTTTTCCTAAACAAAAAAAAAATAGAAATTTCTCCAAATTTAAATCATACTTATTTTACTTCTAGGTGTTTATGTTTGGCACAATTCATTATTTATGAAGTTCAGCGTTTTTGTTCCTAGCCTATGTCATGTCTGGAAAACAAACAATGTTTTGTGGAGTGCAAAAATGTATTGTTTGAATATGTCATTTTGAAAAAATATATTAAACATTAAAATATTCAACTGATATGGAGAATGGTATAATAGGTTATAAAGAAGAAAATTTATTTCCATACATTTTAACTGTATTAAATTTAGTTCTGAAAGTACTGAAAAAAGTAAGATGGAATTTTATATAAAAGTTGCGCTTTTATAATTCCCACTAATTTTTCTGATTTCCATTTAGTATATGATATATATATTTAGTTATGTCAACATCCCGTTTTGGAGCAACATGAGGTCTGTTTAGGGTCGGACTTCGTAATTTTGAGCCATGATCGTATGACCCTGCACCCACAGTGTCGGTTTTCCGCAGAGGTGATTGCCTCGAGACTGGGGACTTTCAAAATCTATTGGACATACATCGCACTCCGAATTTACGAAATTGCAGCCTTCAACTTCGAATAATCCACTCCTCACAGAAAATCCCCCTTTTCCTTAAGAAAGAATGAAAACAACCAAACGAAACGTTGGGGAAAATAAGCCTCGTGTGACATACATGTAGCATTATTGATAAATTGATTGAAACATGTCTGTTCTATATAGAACGAGGAAACTAGAAGAATATCACATTCCTTTGGTGATATATCAATAGTTTGGTTAATTGCTTTCACAGATTTTTTTTTTTTTTTGAAAAAATGTTTATTTTTATGCCCTGTTCCAGACGAGGTTATAGGCATCGGAGGCACGAGGTGGTGTTATGCATGGCCGGCCCGAGGGAGTTTCGAACAGTGCGAGCGCACAACCCAGATAGCACGTAAGTTTGCAGCAAGTTTGATTTTGACTTGTCATGGCAAAATTTGACGCGTCAAACTTGAATCGAACTTGTAGCAAGTTCGATGTGACAAATAGCGCCACCTCTTTGCAAATCAAACTTGCTGCAATTTTGCAAAGCAAGCTTCCTACAAAGATAGCACAATAAGAGATAATTATCTTTGTCTCTGTTTTAAAAAACATCCGATTTTTAATAGCATCTCCTAGACCGTAATTCTTTTTTATTAATTCAATAAATCAATGATAATTTGTGAAAAAGATAACTTTTTTATAAAAAAATTTTTTGAAACATTTTCCATATTTTTACTAAATATATCACTCTCACTTTAAAGAAAACTATATGGCCTTTTTCTTAATGTTGAAATTTTAACGTTTATAAACAAAAATAAATCTAAAAAACAGTCAGTGTTTGTTGAACAATAAAATAACTAGACATTTTGTCCCATTTTAAAGTAATTACTTTTGAACTCTAATTTCATAATTTATTTTACTAGCAAAACGTAGTTATTAGCAAAAATCGCTCTCTCTTTGACTTCAAATCATATTCTCAACTCAAAAAATTAATGAAATCCAGAAAATAGTTAAAAATAAATCGTATACGAATCGAATAGAACGATGTATTAGCGAAATCTATCTTCTCCTCTCAGAGTTCGACTGGCTCAGTGGTTTGCGTCTCCGCTTCGGAACCGGGAGGTCGCGAGTTCTATCCCCGGTTGTGTTTCGTACTCTCTTTTTGCTTTAATTTGCAATAAGTGTGCACGGCAAGTTTGCTGCAAGTTCGTTTCATGGTGACTTCGGAGCTTTCGTTAACTTGCTGCAAGCTTGCACTCTTGTCATGACAAATTTGTGGCAAACTTGCACTCTTGTCATGACAAATTTGTGGCAAGCTTGCTGCAAACTAAAATTGCTATCTGGGAAGGCCCCACCCCACTGACAGATTTTGCAAAACGAAAATGAACTTCTTTGATTTATTTAACGAAATAAAAATATGTCGTTAAATTTTGCCTTCCAGAGAGCTATATTATAATATTTATTTAAAAAGAATTTATTTGAATTGTATCCAAATTTTGCTTCTGTTCTAAAATTATATTGACCTTACCACCCAGATAGCAATTTTAGTTTGCAGCAAGCTTGCCACAAATTTGTCATGACAAGAGTGCAAGCTTGCAGCAAGTTAACGAAAGCTCCGAAGTCACCATGAAACGAACTTGCAGCAAGCTTGCCACAAGTTTGCCGTGCAAACTTATTGCAAATTATAGCAAAAGCAGAGTACGAAACACAACCCGGGATAGAACTCGCGACCTCCCGGTTCCGAAGCGGAGACGCTAACCATTGAGCCAGTTGAACTCTGCGAGGAGAAGATAGATTTCGCTAATACATCGTTCGATTCAATTCGTATACGATTTATTTTTAACTATTTTCTGGATTTCATTAATTTTTTGAGTTGAGAATATGATTTGAAGTCAAAGAGAGAGCGATT
Organism: Araneus ventricosus; assembly: GCA_013235015.1. Classification (NCBI taxonomy): domain Eukaryota; kingdom Metazoa; phylum Arthropoda; class Arachnida; order Araneae; family Araneidae; genus Araneus; species Araneus ventricosus. The sequence continues at coordinate 228 of BGPR01042477.1, read as the reverse complement.
TTCGCTAGTAACTACGTTTTGCTAGTAGAATAAATTATGAAATTAGAGTTCAAAAGTAATTACTTTAAAATGGGACAGAATGTCTAGTTATTATTGTTCAACAAACACTGACTGTTTTTTAGATTTAATTTTGTTTATAAACGTTAAAATTTCAACATTAAGAAAAAGGCGATATAGTTTTCTTTAAAGTGAGAGTGATATATTTAGTAAAAAGATGGAAAATGTTTC
>BGPR01042476.1:0-13245 GCA_013235015.1 Araneus ventricosus | reverse complement strand
AAAGACGTTTGAATTTCTTTCGTTATTTGCCTGGAATGTTTAAATTTTGATTCATATTTTAGCATTTCCAATGCATGCAGATTTTTTTTCAGTCTTTTTAAGATCCTTTTGAACCTCGAGTTCATTGCATTTCTAAAGTTTTATTTCATTTCAGAAGTTTTGTAATTTTTATTACATTGCTAACAGTCCAGTCATTAGGTAGTTTTTAAAAACAAATTCTGGTGGAGTCGTAATTTTTTGCTCCTATATGTTTTTGGGGGTGCTGATTACGAATCCGAGGTTTCCCACCAAAAACTTTTGTTGGAATTTTAATTATAGCCAAAAAACATGAAAAAAAAGGATTTTCCCCCAGTGTTTTGCTTATAACTCAAAAACTATCAACTTTTTTATGGCGTCATCGTATATCAAAATAATGAGCACAAAATTTTCTATAATTTATATCTGTACTATTTTTTCGTTACGCGTACCGTTTAGGCGCCATAACTGGTTGAAGTTTGGCTAACGTTTGACTTACCTGCTAGCACGGCTTGAAAAATAACAAATCTTCCTATCTGTATGCACTAAAATTTGCTATCTTACTATTAATATACTTTACTTATTTAATATAATTTTTCTACCATAATGTTCCTTTTTCAAATAAATTTTTCATCTGTTATATTAGACATGAAGGTAATTTAGTCCCGAGCAACGCCGGACATAAGTGCTAGTTATGAATGAAATCCTTGATTAGCTCTAAAAGGCTGATGTTGATGGAAACGTAGATTCATTTTCACAATAAATGTTATTTTACAAACAACTAAAAGTACTTAGTGTGATTTTTACTTAAACTTTATTAATTTCTATTAATTAATATGAATTACTTGGTATATAGTAACCAAGAAAAAAATGACATGAAAAAAAAGTAGCATTCTAAACTTTAAAAGTCATAATAACTTAATAATAATACAACTACAGTCATAAATATGATCTCGGCATCTGCATACATTACACAGTCTCTTCACTTTATCTTGGTCGCTTTGAAGCTTATGGTCCAATATTTTTTGAAAGATCACCTGTGTCTTCCTTCACATGCAAAGATAAAGACGCCTCAACTAAATCATCGGGCAGTATTGGTTCACCATCATCATCCTCATCACTATTAATTACTTGAATCCCTCTGTTATTGCAGTTGTCCCAACAATGAGGACACAACATTGAACAAAACAGTCTGCCCTTCCTACAGCTGCAATTTCCTGTGCACCTCTTCTTACACTTGCAGGATATCTTGAGTACAGGATAGAGTCAGGCGCGGGGGACTTCAGAGTTTTTACAGGTTGGAGCTCACTGTTTGTTCTTTCCCAACCCCAGTCTCCAGGTCTCTTTTTATCGCCAAGCCAGTGCTGGATCTGATAGTAAACTTTTAGGGAATGTTGGTGGGCAGCTGCGAAGCGAAGCCGTGTTGCTACTCTTGTTAATTGAAGATTTCATGTAACATTTGTATCAAAGATTATTCAAGGATGGAGTATCCGAGGTAGTTATTGGGTAGCCATACAATGCCCCAAGAAAGCGGTTCCCTACATCCACAACAGCTTCAGCGGTCATATCCGGGTTCTTAAAAATTTCAATTACTTTAAGGAGATCATTATTGTTTTTCAAAGTCTGCACAAACTTCAATTTAACATAATTAAAAAGAGCTGACGTGGTGTCACATCCGCTCATGGCATGTATGAATAAAATATTGTCGGCGATTGTTTTTTCTAAAACTGTATGAGGAGAAAATATCTTTTCAGCGATTTTCCTTTTTCTAGTTTTAGGAAATATACATTGTCAAAGGTACAAATGCCAATTAAGATGACAAGAAGTTCGATATCTTCACCTATGACAACCACACACGGATGTGTTGGGACCAAAGCTATAGCTTTCACAATTAAACAATCAGCATCTTCGTCTGCTTTCTTGTATATCATGTTTACTGAGGAGAACTTGTTCATCAGGATGGAAATGAGTCTATCCTTGTTCTTCGGATTGGCCAGCAATTTTTCTTAGGAATTAGTTCGTATCATCGTTTCATCAAAAGTTACTTCGCTTGACATTTGATTCTGTGTTCTTCTGGCCCGTTCTGCACATTTAGTGCCTCCTACTGTTTAATTTTCAGAATACCCATCGAAAATGACTAGAGCAGTTGATTTGTACTTTGTACGAACATATGTCACATAATTATCACAAATTGATGAAAAAGTCGAACCCCTTTTCCAGATGACTCTGTGCAGCAAGTATCCTCCAATAATATACACACCACTTTCAGCATTAAAATCCCGTGTACGTGGCTTGAAAGCTTTGTATAAAGAGGATTTCGTGCCTTTTCGCATTACAGCTTCATCAAACAGAGGTAATGGAAAAGGACCTAGTTCAAATGGTAAGTCGTCCTCTAGTTCATTCGATTACTTTGTAATATAAATTATCTGGAAAAGCGTTGTAGGGTTGATAGATACACCTTCATCATGCACCTTGATGGCATCACTTATTAGAGCTAGTGGTTGCACTCTGTCATTTCTTTTGAATTTCACAGTATTAAAATAATTTCCTTCGATTCTTTTGATACCAAGAGCAGGTAGGGGACAATAACAGGGCTATGTTAAAGCCTCCTAACTTATTAAAAAATTCGTGATATTTACTCTATTGTTTACTTCACAACCGCGAAAGCCAGGTAATACCAGGGTAGAAAGATTTAGAAGGAATTTTGTGCAGATTATGCAAGTATACTCATAATATAATTGATAAAATCTTTATTTGCACAAAGAGGTTTACGATAGAAAAAGTATATTAATTAAGTAGGAATTTATTTAGTAAGATAGATAATTTCGCGCATACAGATTGGATGGTTCGTTGCTGTTCAAGCCGAGCTAGCAGGCAAGTCAAACTTCGCCAAACTTCAACCAGTTATAGCACTTAAACGGTGTGCGTAACGAAAAAATAGTACAGACATAAATTGTAGGAAATTTTATGCTTATTATTTTGATATATGATAATGCCATAAAAAGTTGATAGTTTTTGAGTTATAAGCAGAAAACTGGGGGAAAGTCAATTGTTTTCATGTTTTTTGGATAAAACTAAAATTCCAACAAAAATGTTTGGTGGGAAACCTCAGATTCGTAATCAGCACCCCGAAAAACATATAGGAGCAGAAAATTACGACTCCACCAGAATTTGCTTTAAATCATTCCTTTTTAGAACCTAATGAGTGGATTATAAACCATATACGCTATTTTCTCACCCTGGCTTAAAATTGTACGAATTGTCTATCAATTAAAGTTTCAAATGCCTTTCTCCAGGAAACTTAAAGAGCAAGGACAATATAGAAAATATAATTAATTTGAAACACAACCGATATATATATATATATATTCTACTTGTAATGAGTAATTTTATTCAAATTTGGTTATTGAGTTATTGGTTTCAGATTTATTACATAGATGGCGCCAGGATCTTTCAAGTGAAATTTTCCTTTTTAATAGACATTTTTACCAATTTTCAAATATTATCGAGATAAATAATTGCATTACATCTTTTAAATGGTTTTGAGATTTTTAATATAGGTATCTTATTAATTCTTAAAATCAAAAATGAATTATATTATTTGGTCAATTATGCTATTTCATAGTTGGAATTCCAGTATTGGCAACCTGTGATGTCAAGATAAGTGGCTTCAGTGGCGGATTTCCGCACAGGTGTTAGAGGTGGCCGCCTCGTGCCACGAGACGATAGGGGGCCTCAAAATCTATGCTATAAACATTGCTGTGCTAAGCCGACGCCGAACTTATGATGTTGCAGTCATTTTTCTAGTATAATCCTCTCCTCAATGAAAAGTTTCTCCCTCTTTGCTTTAAAAAATTAATGAGGTAACAAAAACAGCCAAACGAAACATTGGGGGACATAAGACACTTAATAAATAAATTAAATACATTACTTAGATTGTAGTTCGTCGATAACTATTGGAAAATTCAAATTTTTTTAAAAGTATCATTTGTGGTAAAACCTTCATCATTTGACTTCTCTTAGAGTGCAAGTAAAATTCACACCACTGCAATGCAGATAGCTTTCTGAATTTTAATGGTATTCAATTGGAATTTTCATATAAATTGCCCTATGTATCTGGCTTTGAACTTTTGAAAAAAAATTTACGCTATGTCCCGCACATGCGCAGTAAAATTTATTTAATGCAAATAATGATATTTACTCTAATATTCATAGTATGAACTTCAAATTTTAATGAAACACTTCTGTAACACATTTTCAAGTTTTCTGTAAGCTTTGTATTATTTGATGGAAAACTCTGCATGCTATAAGCAAAAAAACGTGCTGGAAAATTTAAGATTTTTTAAGAAACCCTTTATAACTTCCAAAATATACTTGTTACTTTTACGAAAAGGCATGTAAGCGATGTACTTATTAAACTAAACCATTGATGAAATTTGTAAATCATTATCAGCTTTCTGTGGAACGGGGTAGCCCAGATTTTTTTCTTCTTCATCAAATTCTGGTCAGTCCTCTAAATGCCGTCGTGACCGAATCTTCCCTGTAAACTGAGAGTTGAAGCCTCTTCTTTACATGATCGAAGTTCTAGGAAAATCCTTTCAGCCTTTCAGGAGATTTGAAAGTCATTGCTTTATTTTACGATTCATATTTTCATTTTTTTAACAAGAGAACTTTTCAGAAGAAAGGAAAGATGAAAATGGTTTTAATGATTTACTTTGTAGAGCTTAAACTAGATAAAATTTTTAAAAAATTATTTTAATTCATTTCAAAGTGCTGTTTAAAAGAAATTTCGGGAGGATACTTTTACTATTTCCCTGCTTTTCTGCCTGTATTGTTATTAGAATATACCATTCTGTCCTTTACGACAGAGTTGATAAGAGAAATGTAAGAAATAGAAGAAATGTAAAATTGATCTCAGTGGTAAAATTCATTATAGATTATAAATATAAGTTGGTGATTTATGAGCTCATTTCTCCTTTTTAACTGAATAAGTTTCCTTTATTAAACGTAAGTAAAGAAAAAAATATTTATTAAAAACAATTTTGAAATGTTTTTCCTATTTAATATAAAATTTGAATGCTTGGACACTGTTATGTCCATCTCATCTAGACAGATACAAAAACCGAAAGAAATCATTACTATTCAATTATTTTATATTGTCAAACGAAAAATATCTCTGTTTGGAGTAAATTGAAAAAGATAAAGGGAAGCAAAGGAACTTTAATTTCTTTATCTATTTGATATAGTATACATATAATGTTATGAAAAATGACATAGCATATATACTTTAACAAGGCTAAAGTACACTATCTGATCAAAAGTATCCGGCCACTTCAGGATATTCATATTTTTTAGAATTTCTCCGGAACCGGAAGGCTAAACCGACTGCCCTGTAACTTCTACCATGTAAAGAATAGACTCTAACTCACATTTTACAGTAAAGATTCTGTCACGAGAGCAATTGGGGGGCACCAAAAAAGGATGAAGGCGAAAATGGAGTTTGACATATCCTGTTTCACAGAAAGCTAATGACGCGATGTAACTTTCATCAATGGTTATGTATGTGCATAAAGTTTACATGCATTTTCGTAAACACAGCACAAATATTCGGGAAGATATAATAGTTTTCTTAAAAAATCCCAAATTTTCCCGCTTGTATTTTGCTTATAAAATGCAGAGTTTTTCCACCAGATTATACAAAACTTACAGAAAAAGTGACAATATGTTAGAGAAGCATTGCGTAAAATTTTGGAATAATTATTTTGAATATGAAAGAAAATATGAGTATTTGTAGTGAATAATTTTTTACTGCGCATGTGCGAGATATATATGTTTCTTTCAGAGGTTCAAAGGCAGATATGTAGGACAACTTATATAAAAATTCCAGTGGGATACCATTAAGATTTAGAAGATATCGGCATTGCAGTCAACAGAATTTCTGCTTCGTTCTAAAAGAAACAAAATGATGAGGTTGTATCCACATGCTAATATTTTTTAAACTTGAATTTCCGAATAATTTTATAGAATTTTACAAAGATTGAATGTGCTGAATACCCAGGAATGCTTATAAATAAAATTCATAATTTAAATTGCAGTTCGACGATTTTTATCTGAAGATTCAAGTTTAAAAAATATTAGTTTGTGGATAAACGCTCATAATTTTGCTTCTCTTAGAAAGAATCAGAAATTCTGTTCACTGCACTGCCTATATCTTTCTAAATCTTAATGGTATTCGAATGGAATTTTTATATAAGTTGTTCTACATATCTGGCTTTGAAGATGTGAAAGAAAAATTACGCTATATTTCGCACATGTGCAGTAAAAATTTATTTACTACAAATGCTCATATGTTCTCTATTATTGAAAGTAGTTATTCCAAATTTTTGCGGAATGCTTCTCTAACATATTGTCAGTTTTTCTGTAATTGTCGTAAAATTTGGTGGAAAACTCTGCATGTTATAAGCAGAAAACAAGCCGTAAAATTCGGAATTTTTTATAGAAAACCTTTATATCTTTCCGAATATTTGTGATATGTTTCCGAAAATGCGTGTAAATATTACGCACATCAAACATAACCATTCATGAAAATTAAATCGCTTTGTCAACTTTCTGCGAAACAGGATGGGTCAAACACCCTTTTCGCCTTCATCCCCTTTTTCGTTGCCCCCCTAATTGCCCTCGTGACCGAATCTTCACTGTAAAATGTGAGTTAAAGTCTATTCTTTACATAGAAGAAGTTCAAGGACAGTCGGTTTAGCCTTTCCGGAGAAATTCTGAAAAATGTGAAAATCCGAAAGTGTCCGGATACTTTTGAACAGATAGTGTATATTCTTTGTCAAAATGAGAGAAAATAAATGTTAGAAATCAGATAAATAACAATACAAGAATTAGCTTCAAACTGAATGACGAAGATAAACATAGACCCAGAATTAAAAGCATAAGTAAGTTATTTTGAGTTACACATTTGTATCATCAATAGAATTTTTTTAGGAGGGGGCCTCAAAATAATTTTGCGCTTCGGGTCTCATATCGTTAAAATCCGCCACTGAGTGGCGGTATATACTGAAAGTGTTGAATTCTGGTAAGGATTAGTAGAGACACTGGTTATTTAATGTTTAATGAAAAGAATGGGTATTTTATTGAATGTTATATTTACTGTTTTTAGTGCAATATATTGTTGTATTACATATTTTATCTCGAATTTCAGTTCTTTATGAATAGTTATGTTTTATAGTTAGGGTTAGTGTATTACTTTTCTTTCTAAATTCTTTCATTTTAGGGTAAATTACCCTGTTTGTTTTTTCAACAACTTTAGTAACAGGGATGGTTTGTACAACAAAATTAGTTTAACCTGGCTAAAGCTTGTCCACAGCCAAGCTGCTATATTAATTGTTGAAAACTCCATATACTTGGAATGAATTTTTCAATACTTTTAATAACAACAGAGTTTTTTACTTGTTGACATATAAATGCTTATACTTAATTTTTTGTTCATGGTATCTTTAGTATTTTCAATTCTTTAGATTTTGTTTTAAATTTGGTTGTATTCTTAAAATAATGACTTTTTAGTTTAGGATTTGCTTCTTGATGTGTTTTGTTTACTTTGTTTCTGTATGCTCATATAGAATAAGTTATATTCAGATTTACATTAATATATGTATTTTTACACTATTAAAAGGTTTCTTTGCACCTTAAGTGTAAGAAATTATGCAAAAAATGATATGAGAATAATGTTATGAATATTTTAAAGAACGAATTATACATAAAAAGTGGTTGCTTTGTACGATATTTTTCTTTGTGTTTATTATATATCTGTGTATTAATTTTAATTCATACTTGTTTTTCTTAGTTTCTAGAGTGATTTATTTTTAATTCATAGTTATGGTTGTTTTTATGTATTTTCTTGTCTTATTACTGTCTAGTAATTTATTAAAAGATATTCTTCAAAGTATCATTATGTCTATAATGAAAAAATACAAAAACATCATAAAAAATGAAAAAAAAATTATTTACTGTTTCTGTTCGTGGGATCTCCTTAGTGATTTATTTATGTGTGATTGGATTCATTAGCAGATGGTTTATAGCCAGCTTTTAGAATGTGCATATAAGATTTAATTGATTTTTGAAAAAGGTACACAGTAAAAAAAATTACTGTAAAATTCAATTTTTACCGTAAAATTTTACAGTAGAAAAAAAATTAAAGTGTACTGTAAATTTTACAGTAACATTAACCGATTTACAGTAAATTTTATCACAAATTCTAGGGTAATATGTATTGCTATTTTTACAGGAACTTTTACTACAATTATAGGTTTCTACTGCATATCATACGGCGTTTTTAAGTGTAAATTTTACGTTAATATATACTTAATCCCAGTCTACTTTACAGTAACATTTATTGAAATACAGTCAATTTTACAGTAACATTTTACTGAAATCCAGTAAATATTACAGTATTATTTACTGAAACAAGGTGGCTACAGAAACTGAAAAAAATTTCCCTGACTAAACTTACAACATTTCCCTGATTTATGGCTACTAATTATATTAGTTTTCTGGATTTCTCCCTTCTCAGAATCACTGTGTGTGTACAACATATATTATTAAACACTTTTACCAATTATTTAATATGAAAAGAAAATCAAATGTTTTTATGAAATTTAATTTTTAAAAAATGGAATGAACTTCCTAAAAAAATCTATTAAAACAGTATATTACATTTTTTTATATGTAAAAAATACTGGAAATTTCAACAAAATATTTTGCTTCTAAAACTGCTTAAGAATTCTAAGAAACATTAAAACTACTCTTTGCAACACAAGTTAAATTACATTAACAGTACAGGTTATTGTGATCTTTGCTCAAAACTTTAAAACAGTTCAATAACTAATTAGTGCTCTTTGCATGGGTACCAGAATAACATGTTGCAGCATAAATATAAAAATAGTATAATTATATGTACATATAAATAATAGAAAATTATAAATTTGATTCGAAAAGAAAAATAAATACGAAATACGTACCCAATATATATTTTAGCCAAGATTTAAACAAGAGTAACTGCCAAAATATTACTTCAAATCTTTATTCTTTAACAAATCATAGATTAATTGCTCTAATCAAAAACTTATACTTTTATAAATGAATAAAAGATTTTTAAATTCCATTTACTGTTACAAATAATGCTAGATATAAGATACAAATTTATAGATAATAACTCAAGAAACAAATAACTATTAATTTCCTAGATCGATAAAATTCCCTGACTTCCCTCACAGTAAATTTTATAGTAATAAGTAATTTTTAAAAGAACTTTAGATTGGGATATTTTTAGCAACAAAATAACAAATCAAAATGTAACAAAAACATTTTATTTTTCTATTTACAAATAGTAATATGACAAAATTAGCAATAGTACAAAACAAAGCAAATAAAAAAAACCAATGACACAGGTACAAAATACCGTGATAGTTAAAGAAGATATAGTTAAAATATACAATGACACAGTCATAAAAATGTACATTCAAGACACAAAAATTGTAAAACTACATCACAATTTGCAGTCTAAATACAATAATAGCAGCACAAGTACAGAAAAATATAGGAATTTTCAATAAAAAATTAGAAACAATTTTTTAACTGTGATAACTATAAATTTTAATATTTGTATTTTCTTATTTAAAATATCTGTTACCAAAGGATCTTGCAAAACACCAATCACTTTACCAGGTGGAGATTTTTTTTAAAAAAAAGCTTTTATTTTATTCTGATTGTATTAAAGCTATTTTTCAAAGGCTCTTTTTCCAGGGTAAATAAAAGAGCTATCAATTGAGTATACTAACCCAAATTCAAACTAAAGCTTAAATTTTATACTACAACACTAAAGAATTGAATATCCATAAAAATGGACAAACATTTTAAATATTATTAAACTTTAAGAAGCTGTCAATTTGGCAACATTTTTTTTTCCACCTAGATGCAATTTTCAGATTATTAAAAAGTGTTATTTTACATGTAAAAAGATATTTTATATGAAAAATCAGTTTGAAAACATTCTTTTCGGAAAGGAATTCATGGACTGTTTGACTAATGGTAGAAATTTTTAAATATAATTTTAGTATTTATTTTTAATATTAAAATAACACACACAAAGAGATTTTTTAATATCCCATTTTTAAACTTCTGTGGTTATTAAGAAACAAAATCATTGTTATTGTTCTTTGTAATTCCCTTTACCATTTTGTTTATCATTTTATACTGAAGGGAAAAGTTGAAAAAGATATTTTAATACATTTTAGATTAGTTTTATTTGAAATTATAGGACCAATATAGGACCACTGCTACCACTGTACATTACATTTTACACAGTATTACATTAAAATTTTTTCAATATAGGCCTTTTTCCCTTTAGTCTGGGTTGTTTCAGATCCTCGGCTCGGAGTAATGCTCACAAACCACCTAGAAATATAATAATGCACAATTTATTAAATTATTTTATCTCTACAGCAGTTGAGGAATCCAGAAAATTACACAGAAATCAAGCAAACATATTGTGGGTGTACTGTCAAAATAGACCAAGTCGCTTTGTATTACTGTAGGTAAAATACATTTTAAAGTTCGGTCATGGGTAAAATCCATATTTTATTCCCATTTTAACATTAAAAGGCTACAATTAGCTTTGTATATTAACTTGGGCTATTTTTTCCCAAAATGTGATAGAATATCAACACTTGAATACAATGCTGAAATACTAAAAGGCAGAAAAAGAAACAAACCCAGAAATTAATTTAAAAAATATGTATGAAAAAGTTTCTTTGCTCAATTCTTAAAACTGTAATAAAATTGAGCATTGCAAGAAATTATCAAAGCAACACTTAATTGGCAGATAGAATATGCTTCACTTTTGGAATATTTTATAATAAATTGAAAAAATAACTAGAGGTTAAAATAGTGATTTTTCCCCATTAATATGTGCAAAAATGTTATACACATACTTCAAAGTCAAAAGTAATAGAAAGTCACTAATGCTTTCAAATCAGCAAAGTAATTTTAGCATTATATTTACTGATATATTTTTAATAATTATACAATTACAAAATGCAAACAAACATATTATACTTCTTGAAATAATTTAATTAAAAATGTAATAATTTTAAAAATCTTTAATGATTGATAATCATTCAATAATTTAGTTTCGAGAGAGAAAAAACTGATCGACCTTTGAGTACATTATTTTTTGCAATTGGCCGATTTCTTATATGCGTTATGTGATACTTTTGGTACAAAAACTGGGGTTATCCAGTTTCAAATCTTTAATTATTATCTGTAATATATCTTTAATTAATATTTAACTAACACCTGTCTAATAAATTAAGCTTAAGAAATTTTTTAAACAATGATGCATGTTAAGCCTATCCCTATGACCACTTTACCCCATCTTACTTAAATTACTATAAAATAATGTCTGTAATTAATTCAGCTTATCTGTTAATGAGGAAGTATTCTTAAGATCTGTATGAAGCTTTCAGCAGAGTCAATTTAATGCAAACTTAAACAAAATGTAGGAGAGAAGTTAAATTAGGTATTCCAACTTCAAACTGCTACATCAACAAACAAAATGGGTGTTTTCTCCTACTAAAGTGCTGCAATTAATATAATTTTAAATGTTAAACTTAGTTCTTAACTATTCAAAGCTAAAATAAGAAAAATTACATTCATACCAATAGTCATTACAAAGTTATAGAATTTTATTTGATGTATGACCACTTCACCCCACCTGACCCTAAACTTAGCAATATGTATTTAGAGGTGTAGCTAGATTTAGTAAAACAAAGAGGTATCACAAAATGTATTCTTGTTCCATTTTTAAAATTACAAAATCAAAAAATTTTACAGAAAATATAACTTACCACAAACTATTATACAGGCAGTTACAGGCAAGTCCATTTTTAATGCCTCAGCACGAGTAGTAGAAATCTAAAATAAATTATAAGTACAGTCTTTATTTTTGTTAAAAATATTGTTTGATGACTGAAAAAGAATTGAGTTCTTAGAAAGTAAAATGTTTTTTTTTTACTTTTACAAAATGTTCAACGAATAAAAACATTTGCTATTATGCACATTATTAATCATATACACATTAAAGGCATCAACAAAAATTCCTTAATAGGAACTCGCACCATTCTAAGATAGTTGATAAGTAATTTAAATATATAGATTAAAACAATAAATAATTTTAAAAAAAGTTTTAACAATGTAGGGGAAAGTAAAGAAACATGCTAAAATTATTAGCAAATATATAATGATGTTAATGTTACAATATATAATGACGTATAATGGTCATGTCCTAGGCATGGAGAGCGAACGTGAAAATACTTCAAATCATTAAAAATGCTTTTGCATTTTATACCATCAACAATAACATTATCACGTTTATGTTCCACAATTAAGTGATAACTTTCAGGAGTTCTAAAATCACCTATGCAATATGGTTTTTGTATGAACATATTCTTTGTTATGTCACAATATCTACAGAAATTTTCTACTATAAAACTTTCAGAAAATCCACCAATAGTATGAGATCCCAAATTATTTTCAATTTTTCAAATTTGCTTTCATTGCTATATAGAAAAAAAATGATCTACATAATCTTTCAGTGTATTTAACATTATATTAAATTTTTCACAAGTAAACATTTTTGAAGTGTTCCAGTCTGTAAAATAAACAATAAAAAAATCAAATGGATAGTTACATTTTATGTTTTATTTAAGGCATGATATACACATTAAAGGCATCAACAAAAATTCCTTAATAAGAACTCGCACCATTCTAAGATAGTTGAGTTCTATTCTAGATAGTAATTTAAATATATAAATTAAAACAATAAATAATTATAAAAAAAGTTTTAACAATGTAGGAGAAAGTAAAGAAACATGCTAAAATTATTAGCAAAAAGTTACAATATTTCTTCTTTCATTTAATAACCAGCATTAAAAATATGAATATCTTTATGGACCAGTTTGAATAAGAACATATAGGGTAGATGCTCCAATTTTGGCCACACTGGATCTGTTTTTCCAATAATTAACCAGAAATTTCATATTAACTAATAAGAAGCATGCCAATACTTTGAACAATCCTTATTTTACTATTTTCACTCTGATTGGTTCATTTTTCTCAAACATGTGACTTGTAAAAAAAATTAAATGCATGATCATGTATTGTGTACTC